>QTSX02007114.1:502540-724560 GCA_014839935.2 Entomophthora muscae
TCTTGGCCAGTCATGATGCATGACTTTGTCTTTGCACCTTTCCCAATCCCCTGTACCAAATAAGTGTGATTGGGGTAGACCTGAAGGATGATGCTGGTCTCCCTTTTTCAGATCAGAGTCTGGAGCGGTCAGGGTTCAGTACCCATACTTTGTCACCAACCCCAAACCAGTGTAAGTGAGGCTTCTTCATGGCTTTGGCATGTTCAGCTTCTCTCTCTGGTTGTGTCGCTTGGATGGCAATCTCCCTTGGGTCATCTCATCAGGGAACTTTAGCTGGCCCAACTAGTCTGACAATGCTGCTGGTAGCCTTGATTCCAGATTTGATACCAAGTATCATCTCATACAGCCTGTATCCGGTTGCAGTGGTCCAAAGTACTCTACACATCATCAGGGCTGTGGGCAGATAGCCAGCCCATTTGGTGGGATTGCTGGTTGACAGTTTGTCAGATGCTTGAACTAAGGGCTCATTAAGTCTTCCGACCCTCCATTAGCTTGGGGATAGTATGGTGTAGGCACATTATGCTTAATGCCTTGTTTAACCAGGTACATGTTTGGCTTCTCTGCTGTGAGCTTCTTGCCCCTATCAGAGAGTGGGAGCTCTGGCATACCAGATCTAGCCACAATTCCCTTACTGATAAAACCTCTTATGCTATTACTTGTGTGCTGTTTGGTTGCTTGTACTACTGTCTATCCAGTGACATGCTCCACTGCAGTGATGGTGTACTGGTTGTCATTGAGGTTTTCTGGCATGAGCTCTACAATTCCTAAGGCCCATACCTTGAAGGAGTTCCCCACCGGGATGGGTAACACTGATTTCTGGAAAGTTTGGGACTTGAAAAATCTTTCACATATCTCACATTGTCTACTGTTTCAAAGGTGTCCCAGTATAGGGTTATCCATCAATACTCAGGGTTAAGGAGCTCAAATAGGTTACAGGCCCTGGTGGGGCCTAAGTCCCAGTGATACCTTAGCACATCATCTACTCTTTGTGACACAGGTATGTAAAAGATACTGGCGCTGGTAGCTATTCTCTGGTGGAGGACAATATTAAATTAAGCAAACATATGGTTGCTCTTTAGCACTGTTGTTTAAGTGAGTTTGGTGGTCCCTTTGGGAAGACTGTCACTCTTGCTACACATCATTAGGAGAGGCTAATCAGGATTGAGTCCAGAGGCTTTGTGAGACTTCTGTAAGTGCAGGTGTGAGAGAGCATCAGCCACTTTCAGCTCCTCCTCTGTCATGTACTCAGTCAGCATGGGGTATCTTTGGATAATCTAAATCTATTTGGATTGGCTTGACACCTTGACATCTCAATCTGCGTTTTAATGTACACAAGAAATTTATGGTCTGTTAGCCAGGTGAACTATTTTTGCCAGTTTAGATAACCTCACTATTTGATGAGACAGTGTACCATGGCCAACATCTCCTTGTTGTGCACGGGTAGTAACATCCACCCTTTGTAAACTTGCAGGATTTTAAGGCTACAGGGAGATACTTGCCTCCCTCTGATTTTATCCCAAGTGCTCCTCCAATTGCCATATCAGAAGCGTCAGTCTCCAATTAATAGGCTCTGTCGTGATCTGAGGCGCGGTACAGAGTCACAACAGGAAATCCTAACCTTAGGATTGGGTTTGTACTAAGTCTCAGTTAGAACAGCAGGGAAGGCTATGTGATTACCTTGTGGCCCTGATTGAATAATATCTGCTAGACATGGCTAGAGAGGCGCCAAAGTACGTGGAGACACAAAGACAAAAATGTGAATAGAACTTAATTTTATTGGAGAATAAGAAATGGAATATATAGTGGTAGACGATACCACAAAACACTACCAGGACGGTAGGATCACTCGCCACAAGCATGAGTGGGGCAAGTGAGTTGCGCAGGATCAGGAAACTGAATAATTGCATTTCCTAATTCAGAGCCAGCCTCATTTCAAAGGATGAAAGCAAAAGAGAGAGATTCATCCTCAAAATAACCCAACAAAGGCAAAATCAAAACATGATGAATGGCGGCATTCACAACAGGCTCTGTCTTGCATGAAATAGGGGGAGGAAGAATGCCTCAATAAGGGTTTGTTTCAATTATCTGAAGTTATAGTCATACTGAAATGCTCATTCAATTTAGTGTTCTTGCCTGTGATCTGTGAGAGAGGGGCTGTAAGTATGTAGCATTTGGGAATAAATAATCAACAGTATGCTACCATTCTTAAAAAGATATGGAGTTCTAATGGTCTCTTGAAAGTGATATAACACAAATAGGCTTGACCTTGTCTGGTTCTGGTCTAATTTCTTTGGTGCTGATAAGGTGGCTCAGAAAGAATAACTTCTATTAATAAAACATGCATCTAGAGGGCTTGACTAACAGTTTGTTGTCTTTGAGGGCTTTTAGTACTGCATGTAGGTCAATATCCTGCTGGGCTTTAGATGAGTTTGTGAGAGAGGGGGCTAAACTAACTAAGTTTGGCTCCCATTCTAGAAAAACAAACCACCAGTATGCTATCCATTGGGCAACTAGAATAGCTGCTCAAAAAGGGGACCATAGAAAAGATGGTGAGCTGAACTGCGGAAAGAAAGTGTTCAGGATCCTTGAGAATATTTCTGACAACAACCAAGGGGTGCAGCTGTAGGGGACAAGGTTCTTCTGGGGGAGCTAAGTCTCCCAAGAGGGCTCAGGGAGCTGGGGAGATGAGAAAAACTCACACTATCAGGGAGAGAAAACACTGAGCCAGGATGAGCTCTGAGGGAAAGTCCTCCAAGGGTCAAGGCCTGCACCAAGTTAGTTACCATCAAGAGACAGCCCTGTATATGTGAAGGAAAATATCTCACACCTTCCACCAACATATGGGGATTAACAACTGATGCAAGGGCCAAGGAGGATAAATTGCTCCAAAGAACCAGGGCAGTGATCCATATGAGCAACATAGCCAGAAAAATAGTCAAGGCTATAGATTTGACAAAAGGGACCAGCATAATCAGATCCAGCAGGCAATTCCAACTGAAAATGTTCCTGGGTAAATAGACACCAGCAGGAAAACAACTAGCAGTAGGGGAGTCTTGGGCCAATGTATGGAATTCCACTCTTTAGAAGAATACCACAACAACAACCAGAACAAAGTGAAAGGCCTTAACTTTAAGTGAAAGAGGGTTCAAACTGGTAACCAAAGCAACATTGGTTTGTGTAGAGAATAAAATAACTTTTATACTAGCTTTTGTCTTTAAATTTGGATTTGAACATTAAATTAATGCAATTGCTGTTTGCGTAAGTGTCTGAGATGCTACTTTACTAACATCTGACTACAACTTTAGTTTTGAGCTTTAAATTAAAGTCAAAGAAAGATAAGTCAATTTTAAAGCTACTGACTGACTTCTAGGAGCTCCAAAAGGGCCAGAGAAAACAAGAGACTAATTTTAAAAGGGTGATTTTTAAAACTGAATGTTTGAAAATCTTAAAAAAGCAAGTAACTTCAAGAGGGGAACTCTCAAAGCTTAAAACCTTATTAAATCAGAAAATGAGCAAGCAATGAACAAGAGTCCCCCTGGCCAATTTTAAGGGGCTTATCTGGAGTTTGGGAGGTCACATGACTGGAGAAGTGAATCTGATTAGCTGGGAGATAATTTTTGCAATTCCAAGACAGGTGTTTTGGATGATATCTCAACAATTCCTGCATTGACTCCTGACTGGTTATTGCCTAAAGGGTATTTCAAGAAGTTATTTACACCAGGTAGACTTGAATTTGTAGCTGTCAATGTATTGGGTCCTGATTGGTTAATTCTTATAGACTTTCAGAGCGGTCAAAACCAGGCCAGTAAATAGTCTAAACTAACCAGTGTTTTGTCCCAGGGGGGCAATGAGAGAAGGGGGTCTGTAGGGAATGCCAAAAAATATCTTATTCACTGTGTGTGCTAAACCTCCAAAGAATTGTGAATTTTGATTGGTTTTTGAGAAGTTTTCATTGCTTGACAGGAAAAGAGCATCTTATTCAGGGCCAAGGGGGTAACTTTACAGAGCTATAGGCAATGATATTTTCCAAATATACAAGTGTATTTTGGCCAATGTTTTTTAAAAACACTTCATTCATGTATTTAATAAAGGTAAAAGGTGCATTAGTCATGTCAAAGTTAAGTAAAACACACTCAAAGAAACTATATTTGGTTTCTAAAAGCAGCTTTAGGGATTTTCTTCTCCTGGAATATGATTCAGTTGTATCCTGAAGTCAAGTCTATCTTGAAAAAGTATTTTTTACTTTTAATGCGTCAAAGTTTTGTCTATTAGCAGTAAGGAGCAGCAATTCTTCATAGTGACTTCATTTAATGCTCACTAGTCTGTCACTAGTCTAAGAGAGCCATTTTTTGCTACAAAAAAGACTTTCACGCCATAGGAAGATTGTGATGCCATGATCAATCTTTTCTCTAGTGCCTCTTCTAAGTTTTGCAAAATGCATTGTCCTTGCTGGGGGTCAATTTTTATATGAATTTCTAGGAATACTTTGGGAGTACTGCTCAACTATGGGGGTGAAAAGTGTGTCCCCTGTGTGGCTGGCTTTCACTTTGTGAAAACATACTACCTTATAGTTGCAGATGTCACAGTTAATTTTTGCTGAATTTGTCCTGCTCTTCTTGGGTCTCAGTAATCCTTACAAATATATGGTCAATTTGTTGCCCCTGCTCCTGGGAGGTTCCTATTGGGTGTCCTGGATCAAAGCCAGGAACTGACTGGATTGGGGATCATTTTTCAAGTGATCCAGTTCTAATGCCAGAACATTGTATTGAGCCTGAAGGCCTGAAAGCTCCTCAATGACTTTTCCTACTAGAATTTTAGCATCATCACTGTGAATCATCATGCTTGCTTGTTTAATTCCTTTCTTGGGGTGTACAACTCTTGTAAAAGGATAGTAAGCCCACTTTCAAAGAACTCTTGTCCTATTGTGGTAAGCTTCAAACCCCTGTCTAATATTGACCACTCATCATCATATGTCTGACTTCTTGAACACTTCTTAAAATGCTGTCTGTATTGCTCTTCTTCCCAGCACTGGGATAATAGATGTGAGAAAAAGATTCCATGTTCAAAAGACTTGTAAATCATCAGGGCCATGAAAGTCTTTATTTACAAAAAGAAGATCCCCTTAGAACCCTTATGAATTGAAACTGTTTGAAGATTTATGGACCGGATACTCTCTTAGGAATGCCTTTTAAAGCCACCAGTTACTTTTTAACTGTGCTTTAGATAGTGCTCTTTAATTTTGAAGCCCAAGACTTATTCAGACTTATTTTCAAATTCAGACTGAGATGATTATTAAAGTTTTAACAAAGATTCAGCTTGTGATTGGAAAGACTACTGAAAATATCCTTTAATTTCCCAGTTGTCCTCCTATTTATAGTACCTTGTTTCCAAAGTTTTACCCTTCAGGATAGCTTTCTTCAAAAGCTTAAACTATTGATGATCACTTTCTTCTATAATAAAGTAGTCTACACACTTATTTCTCAAAAGCTTAAGGCAATTTTTGTATGATGATTGGATATTAAACTATTCAACACTTTAAAATTGACAGAGTAATCTGTTAGATTTTGAGAGCAATAGGACAACAAGTATCCACACACTGGATGAAGAACAGGTTGGTCAATTGATTCTGGGATGTAAGTCTAGTTAGTATTAGGCTTGATCATACAATCAGAAGTTAATATTGGCTAAGATTAAATGGAAATCTATATAAGCCTAAGAGAATCCTGGCGTATTGTGGCTGTAACAAAATATCTCATGTCTATATAACTCCTTTACTTGTTAATAAATAAAGGATCAATTATTATATATTATACAGGTTTATCATGTGTACTAAGTTTTGGAGATACATCTCAACTTAGTCTTTAGTAATTAATATAAGTTTAAATAACAAGTTCAAGTGACATTAAAACCAAAGAATACTCTAGTAGAATTACAACATGGTCGTAAAGAAGGATGCTCTCTAGGGTAAATCTGAAAAGAATGGATTCAAGAGATACTGAGTGAAATTTATTGGATAAAAAGGGGCACCAGGGGAATAGAATAATGCAGGTATGGGGTTTGCAGGATCTGCTGAAGTGACATCAGGAGCAGAAGAGCCTGTAGATTATGTATGGAGATGATAGAAAACAAGTTAATATATGAAAGAATTTAGTTGAACTAAAACTTCATAGCAGCTGTATTACTCAAGATGTCAATGGGGCTTAACTTACACCTGAAAAGGTATAAATGCCATCTACTAGGTTTTTATCTTTAGATTGGAATTTTGAAAACTTAGGCATTAGGGCAGCAGGAACTTGGGGATAACAGGGTGGCATCAGGCACAGGAAGGCATTATTAACTGGTGTTAAGGAATAGACAGCCAGATTCTTCTGTTCATTAGCCTGATTAGGAGGAGCAGGCAGGGATGCAAGACATGCCCTAATTTCAGGGCTTTGAAAAATCTCTTTGGGGCTCTATTGGCAGGACAGAAGAATTCTCATTGGCATTTATTGATGTGATTTGTTAACACTTCAGAGTAGCTCATGATTCCACATCTGGGACTTTTTCTTGCAACTTCCTGTACTTAATGCAATTATTTTAACATAGACTGATTCCCTTTTAAATCACCCACATATTTGAGTCTAAAAATGCAAGCAGCCAGGCCCTTGGCCCTTTGGGCTGGCAGGCCGCAGGAGGCAGAGTCCAGGCTTCAAACCTTGTTCTGGGACTTGCTTTATTAGTAGGAGCAAAATGAAACTCATGACATCCAGCTTTAAAGGGTTTTTTACCCTTCAAGGAGTATAATGGAGTTTTCTGGCATTCTTACATACAGTAGTTTTAGAAACTATGGCAACAAGCAAAAATACTTCAAATTTAAATGAAGATAACTCAGATGTAAACAAAATTAAAACTAATAAATTTATATTATTTTATAATAGATTTATTTATTTTTAATTTTTTTACATCTGAGTTATTTTCATTTAAATTTGAAGTATTTTTGCTTGTTGCCATAGCTTTTAAAACTACTGTATTTGAAATCAGTTTTGAATACAGAGAGTTGGTAGGTTTTTATAAAACTTTTTTGATTATGAAGTTTTGAACTCTATATTCAAACACAATTTGGTGGGGGTATGAATAAAAAGTACATGTTTAAAAAATAGGTTGATATTCTGCCTTTATTTTTGTGGACATAAAAGTAATTAACTGGGAGTTAGCAGGATGCGCAAGGCTGCGTTCAGAGAAGTGAGATACAACTTTTTGTCTGATTGGGGAGGACAGTATCACTTATTGCTGGCTCCCCTGTTATTTTCCTTCATCTTTGTCTTCAAAGAGTTTAATGTTTAAAATTGAGGTTTCAGAATTTCAATGTTAAGCAATTTGAATGTTGTTTACTTGTATGATATTGATTAAAAAAGAGTTATTGATATAGTGAGAGCCATTGTTATGATGTTCTTTTAGTTTCAGTTTTTGTTGTTAATTTTGTTTGTGCAGTTGTTGTTGTTTTTATTCACATTTAAGTTATGATTGAAATTTTTGTGTTTATGATTACAGGCTGTTTATTACATGATTACACATTGCTTTTGTTGTGTTTTGCTTCTGCAACAAGAACAGGCATTGAATTGTTTGCTTCATTGAAAACAAGTTTGGCAACTGATGGTTTATTTTTTAATAATGAGGCTCTTATGTGTATATTATATGCCTGTGCTGGGTTGATAAATTTGCGGCAGATTTCCTTAAAATCTTGAGATTATGCTACAATGGTGGTCTTGTGGGAGATATCACTTAGTTAGATCACAATATCCTTAAGTGTCTCAGCTACTTTGTTTGCATTGAAGATATCACCTTGTAACTTTCCCAATTTTTTATTAGTTTCCAGGTCTGTTATTCATCCAGGCAGCAAGCCAGTTGCAAGAAGCCTCAATCAGGTGTTTGCTGGCTTTTTTACCCATCTTTAATTAGGATTTTATTAGTGCAAATCATGAAAGCTGTGTGTTGCAGTCTGTTGGTTACATTTCAATTTTTCCCTAAGAATTTTTAATCTAAAAATAGAAGTTGTTTATGAAGTCTTTCTGGCTATTTTATCTTTGCAACTATATATAGTTCATACTCTTGAGGGTGCTTGTATGGCCTAGGTGTGCTTCATGGTGCAGTATATAATATAGAGGTTATATATGATGTATCCCATGAAAATTTGTGTTTTTATTGCAAAAGATATGACAAGTTGTTGCCATTTTTCAGTGTTGAATGTATGATTAACACTAGCTAACACCTCTTTGTGTCCTGTAGGAAGAGAAATGTGTTTTTATCTGTTGGCATGATGCAGTAAATTGTTCTGTGATCTGCTACTTGTGACAATATGCTGCTATGAGGAAGAAAAACATAGATACAAAATATACTTTTATTGAATATTAAAGATTAACCTTATAAGGTGATTGTAAAATATAAGAGAGATCAATGTGTTTCAAGATGCAAATAAGGGCTTCCAGAATGCATTCCAGAAGTAAGGCAAGTCAGGAAGGACAATAATTACACAATAGCCATATTTAGCTTTTTCAGATTTGCCAATATTGACACTATTATAAATTAGCCCAATAACTTAATCAATGAACCATATTTTTATAAAATTATAATACCACACAATGAGGAGAAAAGGTAATGGCTAGAATCTAAGGTGGCTTATTACTGCTTAAGTAATTTCTTCTATCACAGAATATTAATGCACCATAAATACCATAAAATTTTCTTTAATGTCAGAGCAACTGTTCATTAATTATTTTAGAAAGAGCAAGAAACAATATATATTTCAATGTAGGCATTTATCACAACATCTTTAATTACTCCCTCTTGGGGAATTAATGCCCTGAGTGATTCACCAAATTAGTCACCAAACGGCCCACCAACTAATCATTAAGTTGGTGGCACCACTATCATATGACCATCTATTATGGGGATCACCCAATCCAGCTCCCAAGCAGAACACAACTTGAATAAGCCTTGTGACTTAAGAGGAACATTACTCATATAAGCCCCATGACTTCCATGATGTACATGGACAGTATGTGGCTTTCCATGATACTATATATTATCATATATTCATATCCAATAAAGTATCATTATCTTCTTAATTTTCCCCTTTATCTTGTTTATTATACTTCCCAGAAGTATATACTTGACATATTACAAAAGAATAAAAACTTTGGAACTTTATAAAAGAATATGATTAATAGCATTATTTCAGTACAGTAGTTTTAAAAGTTATGGTGACAAGCAAAAATAATCCAGATTTAAACAAATGAACTCAGATGTAAACAAAAATTAAAGAAAAAAATTATATTGATTTACAGTAGATTTGAATTCGTTTGATTTCATTTAAATCTGAGTTCATTCATTTAAATCTGAATTATTTTCGCTTGTCGCCATAACTTTTAAAACTACTGTAGGAATATCTTAAATATCCCCTTATATATCGATAATATGTTTATAAATAATATAAGATACTGTCTATACAATTTGATCAAACTCTATATTGTATTTAGTTTTCACTATCTAATGAAATTTAAAAACTGATATCTATTATTGATTAGAACCATAAATTTAATTTTAAACAAATGATAATTTCTATTAAATATGAATAAATTCTCATTTATTGAGAATGAATCAAAAAATTGATTTTTAAAACAGATAATATATTTATAAGTAAGTTTTTATTAAGAAGATAAGAATGAGAAATAATTATTTGAAGCTCGAAAATTTTATTTTGAAGGTAGAAAAGAGCTTCTAGAAAAACTACCAACTAAACTGTATTGACAAGACAATCTTGGAGTCAGGGTAAAGAGTGTTCATCAAGGGGATCTAAAAACCAGGTACTCTTGATTTTATGTGCCAGATTTCTATGAGATGTTAGCAAGAAAAAATCTGAATTGCATACCTTGAAATGTATATCATGTTTGACAAAGTGTTTGAAACTTTTCTAGACCTACTTGATGCCACAGGCCAATCAGGTTCAGTGATAGCTGAGTTGTTAACATAAAAAATACAGTAAAATTTCGATGAAGAGGGAGAGAGATTAGTTGGGGCACTGAAGGGGGTGAGGTAATATCAGGGAATAGGGATACTTAAGGTGAAGAGGAAAGGGGAAGACAAATACAAGCGAGGATCTAAGAAGCATGAGTTTGAGGAAAACCGATGCAGTGATGGGGGATCCAAAAGTGGCATGTGCATCATACTATCATGTAGTGTATGATACTGGCTTTGGATGGGATGCTATAGAGATGATTATTGTATATGTGATTCAAAGCAAAAAAGACTTAGCTAAGTAATTTGTTGAGGGGCGCTTAAATGGTACCAACACTTGCTCAAGATTATTGAAGAAACAATGAGGATGGCCACTACACCAGCAGTCTTGCTGTAGTAATGTGGCTTTCAGACTGCGGAGCCGGACAGAATTGGCGCTTAGTAAAATTTGTTGTTGGATCTATTGTCAAGGCGGCACTTATATACCATAGTCACATATATTTTAATGACGATTTTATAGATAAATGATCATCTCAAGCTAAACCATAAACAAATCACAATTTAAAAGCAATCATCTGTGTTTTTCAACTCCAAAGGCGGGAAACACTCATATGAAACTATTATGACGATTTATAATAATCCGACTCATTCTAAGTGCCATTCGGATTAACGTGGCCGAGGGAATATGACAAATGAATAATTTTTAGTTTTTTGGTTTTAAGTGTGTAGGTCAATGACAACTTTATGAGCTCTTACATGGAGATGATTGATTGCAAGCGATAAGAAATCATGAAGATCATATCAAGTATCTAATGACTCCAAGCCTCAAGTAATTTAAGCCAATCGGATTTTATTAAAACGTATAATGGCACTTATTTTTAAATCATGATTAATATTATGACTATCTTAAGGCGGCTTCTCTGTGACTGTTTACAGATCCTTGGAGCTTACAATTCAACTTAATAATAAGTATATTTTTATATTAAAATAAAGCAAAATAAAAACATAAATTAAAAATTAAATTAAAACATGAGACTCCAAAGATTGTTTTGATAGTTTCAATGGTAATCATTCTGACCTGTATAGGTATAACTGTTATAGAGACCAGATAGCATAATGCATTACTGAAGCAGAGTTGCGATGAGTCCAAAAATCCAACTCAACTAAACAATATAATTGACCAATCAAATTCAAACTTAAAAACACTCCAAAATTACAAATAAATAAACTTTAAACCAGACTTTCATAGTCGATAGCTTGTTTTAAAATAGGCATAATTTAAAAAATATATAGATATAATATCACATATTTTTATTTTAACATTTATTATACTATTTAATTCTGTGATATTCGATTATAACCTTATACTTGTAATTAAAAACTTAAACTATTAATGTGTAATAATTAAAAACTTATTAATTTCCAATCCCCTTTTTATACCAACATCTAATCATAGAAGGCCAAAAACGAAAAGTTAATCACTTCTGAATATTAACATTTAAGCCAATAGTTAGTAACTAATTTGATTGAATATGGGGAATGATAAACGAATAGTTTGTTTATTAATTATCACAATAAAATTGAAAATACAATTTCAATTGTCATTAATCTTAAGCTTTTCCTATTATCACCACATCAAAAGTAACACACAATAAAATCCCTTTATAAAACAATAAGAAACCATAAAGCTTACACTGTTGCAGCAATAGGCCCATCCGGTTTATCTAATCAACAAGCCTTATAAATATACTATAAAAAATAAAGGTTTTTAGAGATGCTTTAAATTGAAATTTTTAAGCAGGCTACAATCAATAATTTAGCTCTCACTAGTTTAGTGAACATATGTCCATTTTTTGATATATGGCTTTATTTTTCACAAGCTATTGTTAACTAAATATTTATTTATTAGTTTTAAATCAATTGTTGCAACTGAGAATTCAAACCTTGCCTGACAATGTATCTTACAATACACATGCACACTCAATCAGTTGTTTCATACCATATACAGTAGTTTTAAAAGCTATGACGACAACCAAAAATACTTCAGATTTAAACAAAATGATTTCAGATTTGAACAAAATCCAAGTTGTGCGAGATTCAGGATTCAATTAATTTATAAAATTTCAGTTAATAAATGAACTGTCAAACAAAAAACAAAATTTCACTAGCCTATTATACAAAATTACATCAAACATCAAGCAGTGTAGTTCAAACCACAAACAAAATGAACTGACACAACAAGTGAAATGGATGAATGCTGTTCCGGAGTATATTATAATCCAATCAGGATTCATATGAGGCACCGACAGAAGGACTAAAATGAAACAAAATTTGAGCAATCTAGAAGCGAGATTCCACAAGCACAAAACAAAATGAACTCACACAAGATGTGTAGTATGAGCAGCCTAAAATAGAAAACTATCAATTTAACAGCCAATCAACAGCTATCCAATTTAGAAAAAGAGGCATTTTATTCATTTTCATGAATCCTGATCTGTATGAAATAGTTTTGAGAGCCTTCCAAATATGGGCTCAAGATTACAATAAAAATAAATCATTAAATTTTAAAATTTCTACTTTTAGTGATTTTATCCTAGGTTTTTTACAATGGTTTTTACTAGCAGCATCTTAAACAGCACAAGCAGCCAAGCCAGCAGCAGCCAAGCCAGCTTCAATGGAGGCAAGGCTCAGAACGTGGAGGCACCTGCTTACACCCAAGCCTTTGAGGCGGGTAACAAGGAAGCTGACCTGTACCTGACCACTGACCCCTATGGCTTTGACTTGTTCAGTAGTCACATAGTGTCTAGCTCTGCCCCTGCTACCTTACCCACCCCCACACAAGCTGCCCATCAACCAACCAATCAGGATGGCAACCTTGATTTGGAACAACTTCCTGTCACCAGCCAACCTGCCCCCCTATAGCCAATCAGGATTCAGCTCCCCCAGCCCAGTGTCCCAAGCAACAAATCATCACTGCCCAAATTCTCTAGGAAATTGTGGCCCTGACACTGCATGGTCTTTCCTGGGATCAGATTGCCGCCCAGTTGCAATTTACCCAAGCTACTGTCATACGGGAATTAAACAACCTGATGAACAGGGGGAATCTGACTGGGACAGCCAACAAGCCCAAGAAGGCCCCCGAGTCACAAATATCTGAGGTATACCCAATCATGCTTGACCTCCTCCAGAGGGATCCCAAGCTTCCCTTGACCCAGGTTTGGAAGCAACTTGCGCACCATGGCATTTGGGTGTCTGAGCGCATGGTTCAGCTCTGGATGTATGAGAAGGCAGCTTCAATACGGATTCTTACCAATTTTTCCGGCAACCAATGAGATGGCGCTGAGGATTTCCCGTATGACACCATCATCAAATCAACCCTGGTCTGATGCCTGACTAGTCTAACTTATGATGTCATGTTCATCTTCTATTACAAGCTATCAATAGCTTTTGATGATTTTGGCGAGCAAGAAAGAGCCGCCACTCAAAAAGGAAGGAAGAAGGTCAAGAAGGGGACTTTCATTGGTGCGTTTCTGGATGTTTCAGCCAAGGATTTTGTCTACTATCAGACAAACCCAGATTTCATTGATGGCTACTTGTACAGCCACATCCTTGGTGGATTACTTGGCTCCTGGGATGGCTCAAATTCCAAGTACCGGGTTTTCTTGAGCCATCAGATGGAGGGTAGCTCCACTGCCCTTGAGACCATCCAGCAACTCAGGCACCAGGCCTCTGTGTACCAAGCTGGCCACGCAGACATCCATCTGGCTGATGTTGTCTTCTTTAACATTGGAGATAAATTACGGGAGCACCGCCCTCAGGCTTTCAACGACCTCTATCTTGGGGTCCTTGACCACAAATTTCTCTTTGGCCACCAGATGGTGGCTGACTTATTTGCGCAAATGGTTTTCCATGTGAACATGGGCAACCAATCATGTAAGGATAAGCGCCTTCCACCTTGGGCCACTGCCACCTATCAGCCCATCCAGCCAATGACCGATGAGGAATACGACAAGCGTTATATGGCAGCCATCACGCAAAATCCTCCTGCCTCCACCCCCGCCACCAACACCCCTCACCTGCAAGCCCAACCCACCCAATCCCAGACCCCCCAGGCCAGCACTGCCTCTAAGTCTTCCTTCCTGTGCTATTCTTCCCACTAGGCATCACTCTTCCCTGCCCCAATAAACCCCCTGTCACCAAACATTTTCTATTTATATTATCTTTATTTTGAATTTCAATTTTTCATGTTCTCTTTGTTTATAGTTGGTTTTGTTCTTTATGTTCAGCTTATTTCTATAAAATCATATATTTATTATGACATGTATCTAAATCCAGAACACAGTTATTTTTAGTACCCAGACACAGCCCCTTGTGGAAATATTAACAACAATTTGGTGATCAGCTAAATTTGAATTAGAAAATTATGTGTTAACTGTTTTTAGATAAAGTTGTTACTGATCCAAATTCAAAGCCTTAATGATAAAATTTAAGCCAATCAGGAGCCAAGTGAATAAGTGATTGTTGTGACATAAAGGGTCATTCAATAATTCTTTGGTGTATGTGCGCTAATTAATCTGATTGGCTGGATGTTTTGCCATTGTACGCCATTGCCGCTGTGGTGAGTTGTTGATGGATTAGTGCCCAATCAGCTGCTGGGTTAGCACTAGTCCATCAACAACTTACCACAGCAACAATGGCGTACAATGGCAAAACATCCAGCCAATCATATTAATTAGCGCACATACACCAAAGAATTATTGAATGACCCTTTATGTCACAACAATCACTTATTCACTTGGCTCCTGATTGGCTTAAATTTTATCATTAAGGCTTTGAATTTGGATCAGTAACAACTTTATCTAAAAACAGTTAACACATAATTTTCTAATTCAAATTTAGCTGATCACCAAATTGTTGTTAATATTTTCACAGGGGGCTGTGCAAAGCGCCAAAAATAATATGATAATCAAGGAAACAATGCCAACAAAAAGCAAATAACACATATTGAGATGAGCGTAAAACATATAAAAAATGGGTAAAAAGATGGGATAATGTAGTAAATGGGAAAAAAAAGGGATAAAAAAGAGTCAACAGTATCAAAATAATACAGAATTTATTGGGGTAAAAGCTATAAAAACATATGAAAAGGTTAGTAAAAAATCAATGAGAGAATTGGAGAAGCTTTTGAAGGATCTTGACTTGGCAATTTCCAAAATCAAAGACATTGACCACAAGGTCAAAGCCAAAGTGAAGTCTGCTGTCCTTGAAGGAGACAGAATAGACAAGGTCTCCACAAAGGCCCTAATGACAAAAATGCCAGACACCCCTGAGAAGACCATCAAGCGTCTTCTCAACATCCAGAAGATGGTGGTTGAGGGCCTGCAATTTAAGGCATACAATCTTTCTGCACTGTCTGTCTGGGTTGACAACCCAGAGATGTATGAACATCTCAAACCTGCCAAGCGTGCCAGAGCAGAGGATAAAGAATTGCCCGCACAACTGCTTGCGCCAAGAATGGCCAAGCCTGCTGAAGAGGCCGGCAAGGAAGAAACACGTGAAGGTAACATAAAAAAATAAAAATAATTAATTTTTAAATACTTACCTGTTTTTTAGAGAACATAGACAGTGAACTCTTCCAAGTCCTGGTCCCCTTTGTCCCTGCCACGTTCTACGCCAACTACGCCACTCACGTGGCCAAGCAGCTGTATCTGTCCCCCCTGTCTTGCAGGAGCTGAAGGACTGCATCCACAGGTCCTTTCCAATGTTGCAGGAGGCATTGGCTGGGATTTCACATGGTGAAGGGGCATCTGAGTGGGCAGTTACTGCCTACAAGGATGCCCAACTGGTCCGCCTGGACCCGGTTAACCTCAGTGGAGTTTACTGTGTAAACTCCATTGAGCTTGTTTGGGACGTCCTGGCAATGCTCCCATTCAAGAATGTACTGGAGATGGGCCAGGCCCATGCGGCTGCTTGCTTCTGCTACCCCTTGGAGCACACAATTTCTTACCTGCTGGACAACTTTGGGCGCGCGGTGGGGAAATTGGCTGTTGCAGACGCAACAGCTGTCAAGAAGACAAAAATCCTCCATGTCAACTTTGGGTTGTCCTGGAGTGCCAACAAGATGGGGGTCCCTGCAGCCATGGAGCTGACCTTTGCAAAGACCAAGCATGATAAGAAGATCAGTGTGGTTTTCAATAAATTATGCAAGTTTATGGAAGCCTTTTCTGGGCAAAGGCTTTATCTGGTGGTTTACCTCAGGTATCTCTTCTACTTCAGAATAGGCGCCAGCGTGGAGGATCTTGATAGGGTTCTTCTAGGAATTGACAAGGCCAGGCTCTCCCTGGACGGGAAGAAGGTCCCCCAGGTATGACTCAGTGGATCATGTCATCCAGGACGCCCTGGTCCTGGCTGGTATCTACGGGTTTTCAGCCCCGCCAGAGAAGCTGCTCCTCCATTTGCACCTAACCCTACTCCCCTTCACCAGCAGGCGGGAGTTTTTTAATAAGGGTGTATCCACCGTCCACAGTGTGGCAGTGGAGGTTGTGCGCCACCTCCATTGCGGGGTTAGTACATACAGAAGAACTCACTACAGGCGCGCTTAATAAATTTTCTCTTCCAAATAATTCCATTGCAATTTATATTATTTTTATTATAATAAAATTTTCTAATTCTTATTTTAGCAAACAAGATTTGCAGAATATATCCCAGAGAAGGTCTTAATACAAGCATAATAATATATTTTAATAAAATCTACTTCTGATTTGTACACATTACATTTAACTTTTTTGATTATTATATTTATTTGCCAAAAGTGATATTAATGCGTTTGCGTAATCCAGTATCAAGCATTTGGGATACCCTTAGATGACGCAATAAAAAATGATTATAAATAAATAAATTACTAACCTTCATTGATTGTCCTGCTGAATGTGATTGCGGGCTTGGAAGCATCTAAATATAAAATGATAATTAATAAATCTTGAATAATAAATTAGAGAATATAAATTTTTTTGGACACACTAAGCCTTTAATTGATTGGCTGTTTGGCTAGGCATGCGGGGATGAACAAATCAGTGTGGCCATAGAATTTGGCCATGGTCTCAGCTGGGAGGGTGTGGATCCCGGCCTGTAGAAAATTAAAGAGGTCCTCAGTCCCAGTTGGGGTTCCTTGCTTGACAACTTGCTTGAGCCACCCAAAGACTTCCTTGATGGGATTTAGGAAGGGCAAATAGGCTGGGAGGAAGAGAAGGCACAAATTTGCTGTGGCCAATTGCTGGGGGCCCACAGCAATGCTGGTGTCAATTGATGGAAATTCTTCAAGAATGTCAGCCACTTTGTGGAGACCAACATTGTCCAACACAATGACATTGGTGAAGCCAGGGCTTGTGCGCCTCAGGTGCTCCTGGATCAATTGGAGGAATGATAGAAAGGTCCTGTTGTTATGCAAACCAAATATAATTTGGTATAGCTCAACCCCCTTTGGACCAAGGAGAGCCACCATTGAGTAGGCTGTGGCTTGGACTGCAGCACACCAAGCCATCCTGTCATTTGAGCCTTTGGGGACATAGCCATATGCATTGCACATAGACAAGGCAAATGGTGATTTGTCAATATAGTAAAATTTGACTGTCCCTTGGCTTTGAGGGCAGTGTACACCTCTGTGTAGTTTTTCTGGGTCTCAATGTTGGTTGGGCTATTCTGATTGTATAGAGATACCCTGAGCTTTTTCCAGGAAAAGTGCATCTTCTTCAGCAGATGGTAGTAAAAGGAAATGGAAGCCTCAACCCCAAAAGTGGACTTGACCATTACCTGTATATTTGCCAGTTTAAGATGGCAGTCCCAGGTGATCCACTGGCGGATTGCCCATTTGTGCTCCTTGGTGAGCATAGTGGAAACGCACAAGGACCTCTTTGCAGCAAGGACTTGGCCAGTATCAATGAACTTTTTGAAGGTCTTGCTGGTGTACTTGGGATCCACCCCAACAAGGGCCGCAGCTGCCTTGTAATTGCCTGATTCACACATTAGCTTAATCAGGATGATGTGTTTAATGTTGGGGATGCGCTTCTGGGCAAGCTTAGAGGGAGTAATTGAATTGGGATCCTGCTCAAGGACTGGCTTGCAAGGCATGGGTACCTTGTTGTAGAAGGCTGCAACTTTCTTTAGCACCAACTGTCCTTCATCAGTTCTGAAGAACTCAGGCTCCTTGTCCTCTTCCTGATTGCCACCACTGACATAAGGCTCATAGCTAGTATCAAGTACAGGCTTCACCTTCTCCAGCATGGCTGACAGGACCAACTTTTGCCGGTACACAACGTCAAACACATATGAAGTAAGTTCTACCTCCTTGTTTCTAACTTTCTTTGTAGTGGTGACCTTGGTGGGCTTCTGGGTCAGCTTTGGGACCCAAGGGTTGATGCTCTGCACCCTAGCAGTGTGTGCTCCTTGAACCAGCTGTGTCAGTGCAGCGTCACTATGGAACTCTCCTCTCCGTCTCTTTCTTGAGTAGGCACTTGGGTTGCACTAACTCTATTCTTTGACCCGCGGGGGCAACTGCAACTGCAGCGCACAACAGGTGCATTGGTACTCTGTGGTTGTGTTCCTTCCATTTTATAATTTAATAAAATATTAAATAAATTTCAATTAAGTTACTCCCTAATTTTATTTTTTGCTTTTATCTGAATATGGACATTTAATTAGAGCTTTTCCCACCCAATATCCCAATTATAGATTTTTTATTTCTTAATTAGTTGTTTTTGGTTTTCCAACGCCCATTTTAGAATACTCAAAAAAATCCACCTATTTTACTAGATTTTACTGCTAAATTCAAACACCCAACACAATATTTTTAAATTTTATGTTTCAGATCTTGTGTCTTATTTTAGATACCTTGGTATCACCCATGATTATAATCCATTGCACACACTGAGTGAGTGATTTTGTTTCCGTGGTCAGTTGCTATTGTGTTTTGTTTTTGGATTGAGTTTTGACTCACTTTGCTTGGGTGTATTTTTTCACTGATTCACATAGTAAACATATGTACACCAAAAGTCAACTCACATCATTTTGTATGTGAATCAATTTATTTCATATTGTATTTTGAATGGTTTTGCTTTGCACATGAGCCCTTTGTTGCTGTGTTGACTCATTTTGCCCATTAATGCCAAAAATTCCTGTTAACAGAGGGTATATTTTAACCTGAGAGTTGTATTTCATTCAAATCTGAAATCATTTTGTTTAAATCTGAGGTATTTTTGGTTGTTGCCATAGCTTCTAAAACTACTGTATCAGAAAGCTGTGGACCAAGGTATTATATCATTTGCTATGGGAAATCCTAAGTTCCTAACATTGGGAAATTACAGGTGAACCTGTGACTCTGGTGTATACAGCAGTCTGTGAGAAACTGGTCATAAGATCCAAGAATTCTGACTGGGCCTGTGGCCCAGTGCAATAATATATTTTTTCTCAAATCTGAATAGTGGTTTGAGTTTACATCTACGTTATACTATAGGATATTGTACTATATGACAACAGCACCATCTTTTGCTCAGCTAATATAATTTATGATTGACAAAATGAAAAAAGGGAAAATAACCACACTTCATAATTAAGTCCAAAGGGAGTAGAATAATAAACACCAGTATTTATTCACATAGACTGACATTGAGGCTGGACCAGCTGTAACAGGAATAATCCTGACATAAAAAATTGACAATAATTACTTCAGTATGAGCATAAACAAAACTCCAAAAAGACTCACAACTCATCAAAATAATTACAACAATTTAAACTATCAGCAGTAGTTTCTCCTAATTTATAAAATGCCTCAAAAGCCTAAAAATAAAGTTTTGGTTTGATTTTAGATCCAAATTTGGATCCTGACCCCACTAACGGTTTCACCTGCCAGATAGGCCTTTCCTGCCCACACCTATGTCCCTTTTAACCAGCTTTAAATCACTTCCATCCAGACTGTCTTCATGCTCTAGCCATCTGCTCCCAGCTTAGGCTGGGACCTAGAAGCCCAGACAGCTGTCAAATTAAGAAAAAAATCCCAAACTTGGACCCAAATCAAAATATATCACTGTATATTCAGAACCTAAAGGTAAAAATGCGGGATTGTCAAATTCCTTTGCGTGAACTCACCAACTTACTGGAATATCTTTCATCCTTTTATATAAATAATTAAGTTGTCCTGGGATGAAAATTACTCCATTAAGTTAGTGAGTTCACACAAAAAATTTTACAATCCCGCATTTCTACCTTTAGGTTTTGAATTTACAGTACATGTGAATATAAATAGGGCTTTAACTCTCAAATTAGCAACATAAAATCTCCAAGTCTCTAGGCCACAAACTCAGCATTGTCAAGACTTTCCAAAAAGGAGAATCCAGAAGCCAACAGATCAAACCCAATTTTTTGTTCCTGAAAAAGGCATCATTCCTTCATTATGACCTTAATATAAATCTTTTTAAATGAATGTGCATCAACCAATTGAACCATAGTCCATAAAGGCAGTCCAAGTTCAATCCAAACTATTGATTACATCAATTTATTGTTTCAATCCTGCCTTTTCACATCTGAAGTCAATTATAAGATAAAATTAATCCATGTGTGATAGGTTGTGCTATTCTTAATAAACTGTCTCTTGATTATTTATTGAAAAAATACCCTTTAATTTTTCAGTACATTAGTTTTATAACCTATTAAAATAAAAAATAACTCAGTCTAAAAATTGAACTATAATTAAATCTATTTTAACTAAATATAAATTCCTTGATTTTCAATTTTTAGACTGAGTCAACTTTTTTATTCTAACAGGCTATAAAACTACTGTACAAGTACAACTATCATCTTAAATAAACCTCCCCAAGATCAAAGATAAACCATTTCATCTTCTCTAATGTTATAAAATATGCCTTATGTTGCAACTGAATCAATTATATCCCAGTATTTGAAATTAGGGAGGATAACAGTCCATTATAAAAGAAAAGAACAAAGAATAAGAATATTATTACAATATATTAGGGAGCAGTAATTGATAGACCATAGAAGGAAGCCACTAATCCACAAGGGGGTGAAATTGTGATATATTCCAAGTATGGCAATCAGTGATTATTTAATAGCAGGATTGTTGAATGTAATTAGTTATTCTTCTAATTAAGAGGCATTGCCCATATTTTAACACTGGCAGCAGAATGTCCCATGTTGCTTGATATGTCAAGGGGGCTCTGTGAGCACCTCCTATGTGATGTGAGATTGTTTGAAGACAAAGTGACTATCCCAGTTACAACACTTTGGATTGTGGCAACCAGAAATCATTTGTACAGTTTAGGTCTATGCCTGCTGTATTCTGGAATGATTTGGCCAAATTCACAACCCTTATATTAAGGGTGATGAAAATATTGTTCAATTATTTGATTGTTTTATTGTGTTGTTTAATTTTATCTTTAAACAAAACAACTAACACTCTAAAAGCAGTAGTCAACTTGTACTTTAATTGCACATATAATTTGATCTTCACTTCTGCAAGTTTGGTTGGAATTGTGGCTACACAAAGTCACTTTTCTATATCAAGTAATCTGTGTGAAACTAATTTTTCTCACACCACTGGTATTTTCCCTTGCCACTGTCCTCCTGCTTCTTTATGGAAAATCTTCCAGATAGTGCCTCCTTCAGCCAAAGTGTTTAACTGCTTACACTTATATAACCTTTTATCTATTAAATAAATGAGTAGATTGTCTTTTTGTCTTCTGACATTATTCTGTCCCTATTACAGACTATTGCTATATCATTTACAGGTATATTATTAATAAATAGAACTATTAGACTAAACATTTGTATAAATCTTGTACCCAATCTTCATCTTTTACAACATTGGCGTTCATGGCTTCTACAAACCACAGTTATCTCTTTTGTGACCCATATGACCATATTTTTGTGGAGGGAGAGATGTCCCTGCCTATACCTGCAGCTCTTTCTGCTCAATCTAACCCAGGATTAAACTTCACTGCTTCTGGCTATCTACCTGATAGACTCTCTGGTTCTTCCTATGGTCAATAAGGACTAAGCCAGTGCTTGTCTAACTTCTAAAAAACTGTTATAAGTTGCCATCTTTCAGGCAGATATGATCTCCTGGATGAACTCCATTGAAAAAATCTCTTGCCTCTTTGAAATCAAATCAAATTGACCCCATAGATGAAGGAAACTTCACAAATAACATCTCCTGCTTCCCAAATCCTGCCTTGGTGAAGGAAGTCTAGTGTCAAGATCCTTCTTCTTCTGCATTAATTAGTTCTTCTTATGGAATACTTCTTACCTCTTGAAGCATACATACTGGTAGCTACTCTTGTCCCTACAATGACCCCTCAAATATTGCTCAACATATATCAGAATCTGTTAAATCCCCCCTCTGGAATAATTCTATGAGTGAGCAATATTGAACAGGTCCTTTCTTTCTTGATGATCATTAGGATGAAACAGCATGATGCCCTGGAGTTCAATGATAATCCACAGAATATTACTAAAGAGCCTGAAGACACCTGAAACAGCTGCACCATAGAAATATCTGCTCTTCAGGATACTATAAAGGCTCAAGAGAAACAGAAGGGTTTTCTGGAAGAGTAATTAGTTCTGGCCTTTCAGGAAAAGAAAGAGTGGCTATATGAGTTGGATGCTCAATGTGCTCTCCTTGACTCCCTTCAGGACCAACTAAGTAAGCACCTTGAAGATGCCTCAGCAATTAGTACCCCTGAGACTCTAATGGTATTGCATGGTAATGTTAAAGCTGATAGTTCCTCCTCTCAGAAGATCCATACTCCATAGCCCCTTCCTGAATTCTATCACTGTCAAAGAATCAATGCAAAGTATTTCTCCCCCATTACACTCCCTATCAATATCCTGGAGTCCCCCTGGGCATCTGATAGAAAATTCCCCAGTCACTTCTGGTGGTTATACCTCAATCAAACCTCATGTTGGTAAGAATGAAGGAGAATAAATTGATAATTCTTATGCCAAAAAGAACAACAAGGACCACTCAAAAAACTACTAAGCATCCAGGATAAGGAGAAATCTTTGGCTGAATTTGTGGTTTCAACACCCTTCTCTCCTCTTATCTCCCTTCCCCCTGAAAAGCCTGTGCCTGCCTCTGGAGCTTAGTGTTACTTTACAACAGAGCCTTCTTATGACCATCTGTTGGTTAACCTTGCCTCTCAATCAGAATTTGTGGATTCTTTCAGTAAGAGAGCACAAGAGGATCCTTTCTGTCACGGCTCATACCAGAGTCTGGCTGGACTCCCACAGGAGGGGCAGGCCAGGCCTGGAAGGCCATGTACACAATTGGCGCTATTCTTAACAGTTAATTCACTGCTGTAGCTAGGGAACACCAACTCCCAGTGTGGAGTACAACCTTGTCAGCCAGCCCCAATACTGTAATATAAACAAACCCATCTTGCAGAATCCTAAGCAGGAGACAGGCTGAGCAGGGGGGAGTAGTAGGAATCTCCTTCATAGCAGACAGAATGGTCACTCTAGGGTGGCCAGGAGGGAGATACAGATGATGGGAATGGAAGAACTCCAAGTCAATAGCGCAAGGTGGTTTAACCAAAGGTCAGAAGCAAAACCAGGAGGGTACAGATAGGCACAATTATATTGTTAGTAGATTCACAAATAGATGCAAACAGGATAATTATATTGGTGCAAAAATAGATAATTCCTGCAAGAAAATAATGGCTCCTGGGCATAAAGTCATTTATTTTATGATGTCAACAGTGAGGAGGGCTTTTCCTCCTCACTACTTATAATTACTGGTGAAAGTGCAGCCTTTTGTGCCACCAGAGATCTGATGGCATCATTTTCAGTCAAACTGGTGATTTTGCCCATGAATTGTGTACTTGAGCTTAGGGATGGATGGGTATTGGCTAGCATAACAGGAACCTTGCTTGAGCTGCAACATGACTAGGTGCCACAGCTGTTTATAGAGCATACAAGCAATCAAACAATCACGCTCCTGATGTATCATTTCCTGATAGTAAATTGGGCCAAATTTGTTAATAGAATTGATTCCAGGGATTTAAGGCTTGTGGGCCTCTCAAACCCAGGCCATTTGTTATTTGAAAGGGGGTTTCACTCTGGGAGGTGGTTGGTAATGATATCCAGGCTGTGGGTTGTTTAGCCTCTAGGAAGGTCAGCTGATTGTCCAGGGCATTCTGGGCTATGACATTTCCCATTGGGTCCTCAACTTCAATAATAAGACTTGTCACATAACTCTTCATCCTGAAGAGCTCATCACCCACATAGCCCTCCAGACTATATCCCTACCCTATGCTGTGCAGCTGGCTCAGCCTGGGATCAAGATCACATATGATAATGATAGTACAGAACGCTTGATTAAGCTATAACACACTGAAAACATTCCTGCGTCTTTAGAACCCTTCAATGAAGTTAGCCAGCTGTTAGGGATACCAAGGCTACCTTCTTGAAAAAGTTTAAAGAGTTGGGTATACACCAGGATTCTAAGGTTGTGGTGATTAAGGAAGACCACCAAGATTTCATGTACCTCAACTTGGTGACAAGTAAGCCCCATGGACAAGCTATCCTTGTTGTGAATGCTGCCATTCACCATGTTTTGATTTTGCCTTAGTTGGGTTATTTCAAGGACAAATCTCTCTCTTTTGCTTTTGCCTTTTGAAATGAGGATGGCTCTGAATTGGGAAATAAAATTGTTCAGTTTCCTGATCCTGTGCAACTCACTTGCCACACTCATGCTTGTGGCAAGTGATCCTACCATCCTGGTATTTTTTGTGGTATTGCAAACCACTATATAATCCATTTCTTATTTTCCAATAAAATTAAGTTGTATTCACATCTTTGTCTTTGTGTCTCCACGTACTTTGGCGCCTCTCTATCCACGTCTAGTATATATTATTCATCCAGGGCCACAAGGTAATTTCATAGCCTTACCTGCCATTCTAACCAAGACTTAGTACAAATCTAATCCTAAGGTTAGGATTTCCCGTTGTGACTCTGTGCTGTGCCTCAGATCACAACAAAAATGGTGTTCACTACAGGCACTGTAAGCCCCTTGGTTACCCCCTTTGCAACTACGTTTTCAGGACCTTTGCCTCCACCTATAAAAGAGCCAACTTTTCCTGAAATTACCAGTCCTTCTATTGAAGAAGACATCACCAACCCGCCTATTGTCCCTACTGCGCTGAACCTTAGGAGTGGTCCCTGCCTAGTGGCCTACCCTTTGGGTACCCCTGACTTGGAACAATTCATGGCAGTAGCCCTTGGGATAGCCCGTGATGGGTCCATCCCTTGCCTCCAGCTTCAGTTCAATTGAGCAGAATACTACAAATTGATTGTAGCGCCAGAACTTCCACAGCATCTCCTCCCAGCGGCTGGCTCCACTGAACATTTATTGTCCTCTTTTGTACAACCCGCCTTATCCCATCATCAAATGGTATTAGGGCTCCATGTTCAGGAGATTTCATTGCTGCAAGCCACTGTCACCCATCACTGGGATCAGTTTGCGGCCTACCAGCAGTGGATTCATTCCCTTTTTTCCTTAGTATCTGACAATCAGCGCAACTCTGTCACCTCCCAGTCTTGTTTGATCACCTCCATTGAAGGAATGAGCCAATTCATCCCCAAGTATATCAGAGAGCGTCTTCATGAGTTTCATCAGCTGGAACAGCCCTGGCGTGCCCAAGTAGACGTTACTTTAAACGCCTATCTCACTGGCTTTGAGCAACTTGTACAACAACTCAACAAGTTTAGTGCTTATTCCTTTGACTAATTACAGCAAGTAGCAGTCCATGCTGCAAAGAGCCTCTTCAAACTTGGCAAGGACTTTGATTGAGAAAGGGCTGCTACTGCTGCAACCATTGCCAAACTCCAGACTCAATTAAATGAACTGTCTGCCTCTAAAGCAGATGCTTTGCCTTCTCCTCCATCCAACAAGCTAGCAGATAGAGAAAAGAGGCTCTGGGATGCCATTCAAGATTTAAGAGCATCTACCTGCAGTCAGGATTGCCCCCCCAAAGTTCCTCAGCCTGACCTTCAAGTGCTTGCACTGACAATTCAGGTTGCTGAATTACAGCAATAGGTTGCTACTTTGCGTGAGGCAATGGAGTCTGTATTTAGTCCACCTAGATTTGTGAGCAAAGATGGTTGTTGTCCTGGCTTATCAGGAGCCCAGAGCATTCATTGTGCTAAAGAGTTGATAGCTCTAGCCAATGAAGTGGACATCCTGAAGCAGGATCACTCTGAGCTTGATAAGGACATACAAGAACTAAATGAAGTAGTTGATTCAGTAAATGACATGTTTGTCCCTTGTCTTTTGGTGGGCCCGTCTCTTACTTCTTACTGGCTGAGCTGTCCTTGGTAGTAACCGCACAGGGCCAGCACCCAGATGTTACTGAGCAACAGACCACCCTAGCTAATAATACAGGCATCTGCACTGCTGACACCTTGACTACTTTTGAAGATAGTGTTTGCCAGCTATAAACCAGGCATCCCCCCACCAAGTCAGAAGCGGAATTCTCCCCACACATGAATGTACTCAATAGCAACAATGGTGGTCCAACTCTAGAAGCACATTTCAAGCCTATTTTTAAGCAATTCTTTGACCCCAAAACCTTGACCATTGCACCTTTCCTAACTATCTATAAAACTGCCATGAGAAGAGCCTTAGATGAAGTCAAGAAGGAACACATTCTGACCTGTCTACACCTGGCCTGCCAAGAGGTAGTTGTGCCAGAGCTGCCCACCATTGAAACCTGGGAAGATATGAAGCAACTTCTGATTGGCAAGTTTGGTGGTGACCTTAGTTTGGAAGTGAAGAAGGATGCCTTCATGCACATTGCTTTCAAATCAAAGGAGACCCTAGCTGAATTTGCAGATAGTTTTACATGGAAGGACAACATCTGATCACAAGTTGCCAGTTGACCGCATATGAAGCATACATGGCTTGCACTCAAGCCCCCAAGGTTAATCAGCTCCTGTGTTTTCACTTCAAGGCCCATAAAGCCATGCTTTCTTCCATGAAGAGCATAAAGACACTGTTGCAGGATATGCACCTTATCCATTATGGTGCAGTTGTGAGGTAGAATTGTGCTGCTTCTATCTCTGGTTTGTCTTCAGGTGGTACGCGTATCCTTACCATGAACTCACAGAATCCTCCTCAACAACATATTTGCCATAACTGTGGAAAAATAGGTCACCATTCCCAAGTATTCACCAATCCTTGAGTTGAAGGAGCTGATCCCAAAGAACAGGCAGGAAAAGAACGGTCAACCTAGAGGCAAGACGCTCTTGGTTGACAATTCTTCCCAGTCTCCTCCAATTACCCCTCCATTGCTGACTCTGAGCCTGCTGACAATGAGGTTCCTCCCATTCTGCTGCTATTCCACAACATATATGATGACTCTGACATGGATAATTCTGATGTAGAAGATCCTGATGTCTATGGGTACTCTGTCCTGGCTGTCCCTGAAACTATTGCAGTCCATTATAAGCTACGTTCTGGGAAGACTACAACAACTGCCAAGCCTCTGCCTAAAGCCAAGGATATTTTCTCTTGCCCTTACCTCACCCAAGCCAAGAGATCTTCTGTGCTTGTTGAGTCTTCTGAAGAAGCTGCTGAGGTTGCTGATGCTGGTTCAAAAACTTCTCTGTCTCTCTCCCTCACCAGACAGTCTATAAGGAGTTCCTGGGCCTCAGATGCATGATTGAAAAGTGGTACAAAAAACTAACAGAAGCTCAAGACATTCTGGCTGTCCTCCCTCCCTTTGGTTGCACCACCACTTGTGTTGAAATATCCATCCAAGAGGTGAAAATTAAGGGTGTCTTAGACACAGGGTCTCCTGTTAATGTTGTCTCCTTGAAGCTGGTCAAGAAACTCAAACTTGCCCTCAACCTTAACTATCATAAATTGTATGGCACAGCTGGGCTGACCATGACTTGCGCTATAGGAGCTTATTCTGCTCTGCCCATGTGGTTTGGCAAGCTACTCTTGGCTGCACCTGCCATTGTCTTGGAGAATGAGAGCTACAACCTTCTATTTGGTACTCAATTTCTTAGGAAATATAATGGGATCATCAACTTAAAGGACAGCTACCTCTCTATCTTGGGATATGAGGTCCCTCTGATCTTTGAAGATCCAGTTAAAGTTCCCGGGAAGCGCCTCAAGACATGTGCCTTGAAATATCCCACTGGTGTTTTCACTTTAAAATACTGTATCCATTCCTCCAACATGAAGTGTCCTCCTATGGCTTGTCCTGCTTCAGAAGGGATTCCTCTCTTGGTTACTTCTGCTGTGACTATTCCTCCTATGTCTCAGGTTATCCTAGACTCCCAAATATTGTATGAGCTTCCCAAGCGTACATTCCTAGAGTTGTACTCTCCTCCCTTGCTAGGGTGCAATGAACCTTATCTCTGTACAGGAAACTTGGATGTCCCTCATAAAGACCCTGTTCAACTGCTGGTTGCCAACTTGACTGCTCTCCCCATACATTTGTCTAGAGCGCAGGTTGTTGGCTATGGCAAGTTGTTAAATGCTCATGACGTCCTATCTCTCCATCCTTTTGGTACGTTCCAGGACTTTAACTTACCTGAGGATGAGCCACAAGTCCTATCCTTGTTCACTGCCCAAGACTTTCTGCAACTATCTATGGTTCAACAGAAAGAAGTGCTTGACCTACTGGACCAGCTTTTGGATATCTTTTCTAAAGATAGCACGGATTATGGGTTAGCCAAAGAAATCATTCACCAGATTGATACTGGTGATGCTCCCCCCTTTTGTGCTAAACCCTACCGCCTAAGTCAAGTAGAAGATACTCAGGTGTCTAAAGAGCTTAAGAAACTTCTAGATGCTGGACTGCTTTATTTTTCCCAAAGTCCATGGGCCTCCCCCTTGCTCATACTGAAGAATAAGGATAAAGGTCATTGTATTGTGATGGACTACTGACGCTTGAATTTCTTAACCAAAAAGGATTCCTACCCCTTACCACACATTGACAATGCTCTCTGCCGCCTTGGGGGCTCTAAGTTCTTCTCTGCCATGGATCTGGCTTCTGGATACTGGCAAGTTGATCTCTCTCCCAAAGATAGACAGAAGACTGTGCTCATTACTTCTGAGGGATTGTTTGAGCCCACTCAAATGCCGCAAGGGCTCTGCAATGCTACAGCTACTTTCCAGTGAGCCATGGATTCCTTTTTTTGTGATTTGAAGCTCTCATGTGCTTTAGTGTACTTAGATGATATAACTGTCTTCAGCGCCACCTTCACTGATCACCTGGCCCATCTTAAGGAGGTGTTCATAAAGATTTTTGAGGCTGGACTTAAGTTAAAACCATCTAAGTGTGCTTTCTTCAAGGAACGCCTTGAATTCTTGGGGCATGAGGTGACTCAGACAGGAATTTGTCCCATGACTAAGAAAGTTGAGGCCATTGACAAAATGCTTCCGCCCATCAACCTGCAAGAAGTTCAAGTCTTTCTGGGCATGATGGGATACTACAGACAATTCATCCCTGATTTTGCAGACACTAGTGAACCCTTGGTCCAGCTTCTGCGTAACGTCCCCTTTGAATGGACTGCCAGCCAACAACAAGCCTTTGAGATGCTCAAACAAAAACTCAAAGAGGCTCCCATCTTAGTATATCCTGATTACAATAAGGAATTCATCCTATATACTGATGCTAGTGACCTGACTATTGGGACTATCTTGGCTCAGCTGGATGATGAAGGTGTGGATCACCCTGTAGCCTATACCTCTTGTATCCTGAATAAGCATGAGAAGAACTACAGTGTGACTGAGAAGGAGTGCCTTGCTGTGCTGCATGCTGTCAAGCAGTTCTGCCACTACGTGTATGGTACCCATTTCACTGTGGTTACTGACCATGCTTTGCTTAAATGGTTACAACAACTCAAGGAACCTGAAAGACAACTAGCTAGATGGGCTCTCCAACTGCAAGGCTATTACTTCACTGTGCTGCACTGTCCTGGGATTTAACATAAGAATGCTGATGAACTGTCCAGAATAACCATCCTCACTCTACACCCTGATGAAACTGACCGGTTGTATGAACTAATTAGATACCCTTTGTCATGAGAGAATGAGATAGAGGAAGTTTGTGTTGCCCTTTCTAAGCTATCTGAAGACACCCTCATTTGTGACAATCAGCTCTTCAAGAAGGTACAAGATCACTACTTGCTCTATGTAAGGCCTAGTCTTTGGCTTTTGTTGGGGCTGCAAGCCCATAAGGAGACAGGACACAAAGGCGTTGCCAAGACCCATGCCTGGCTCCAGAAGAATTAAATTCTGGGAAATTTTTGCTTGCTGATCCCAGATGTTATTGCTAGTTTCCATGATTTCCAGCTCCAAGGTCCTAAAGCTGACACTCATGAGTTCAAGCTAGTCCCCCCTCAACACGCCTTTCACACTAACAGTATTGACACTGTAGGGCCTCTCCCTTGCTCCTGCTCTGGTTGCCGCTTTATCCTAATTGCTGTTGATCATTTCAAAGTGTGGGTAGAAGCTTGCCCTACTTAAGACATCACTGCCAAGACAATCACCACCTTTCTGCTGCAAGATGTATTCTTCTGCCATGGTTGCCCTCAAGTGTTATTGTCTGACAATGGAACTGATTTCAACGCCAGGTTAGTGACCTCGGTGTTTGAAGCCTTGGGGTCTCACTAGTCTTTCTCTGCCCCTATAATCCTTTCACCAATGGGGCAGTTGAGTGCGCCAACTCAACTCTGATGTCTATCATGAGGAAGCTTATTTACTCTGACGCTGCCAACTAGGATCTATACTCACCCGCTGCTCTCTTTGCCTATTGCCTTAGAAAACATTGTGTCACCAGGTATTCCCCCTTTGCTATGCTGTATGGTTGTGAATCCACTACTCTGTTGCTCTTGGGCCCCCTACTCTCCTCTGATAAGGCTATGAACCCTGATGAGCGCATCAAATATCTAGTCAACTGAATCATTAATATACAGGCTACTGCCTACACGTCCGCCTATAAGACCAAGCTGCTTGAGCTCTCCCCTGATAATGCCAGGAGATGCCCCCTGCCTGAGTTTATCATTGGAGACCAAGTTCTGTATTATCAACACAGAGTAGGAAGACAAGCTCATAAACTAGACTTGTTATGGATTGGGCCCTTAGAAGTAACCTTCAAGCAAGGATCAGAGTATACAGTAAAACTCCTTTCTTGTGGTTGGCCTTTTGCTTGCATACATGCTAAGTTCCTCTGTAAGTATCACCCCCCTAAGGCCAATATAGAGGGGGGCAATGTCGTGAATGCCGCTATTCACCATGTTTTGATTTTGCCTTTGTTGGGTTATTTTAAGGATAATTCTCTCTTTTGCTTTTGCCCTTCAAAATGAGGCTGGCTCCAAATTGGGAAATACAATTGTTCAGTTTCCTGATCCTGCACAACTCACTTGCCACACTCATGCTTGTGGCAAGTGATCCTACCATCCTGGTATTTTTTTGTGGTATTGCAAACCACTATATATTAAATTTCTTATACACCAATAAAAATTAAGTTCTATTCACATTTTTGTCTTTTTATCTCCATGTACTTTGGCGCCTCTCTAGCCACGTCTAGTAGATATTATTCATTCAGGGCCATAAGGTAATTGTATAGCCTTCCCTGCCGTTCTAACCAAGACTTAGTACAAATCCAATCCTAAGGTTAGGATTTCCTGTTGTGACTCTGTGCTGCGCCTCAGATCACAGCAATCCTTGACTTGGGAGCCCTGGGCCATATCAATTCTTACTACCTGATTAAGAAGTTGAAGTTAGCACCAGAATTGATCTACCACAAAAAGGCTGACACTGTGGGCCCCAAGAATGCTAAGACTAAGACTAGGGGTTCTAAATCCTCTTTCCCTCCTTGATTTCTTGGACAGGCTGATGATGCCTGCACCAGCCAGTACCTTGGAGAACTACAGCTATGATATACTTATTGGAACTAGCTTCATGGTTCAACATGGTTAATTAGATAACCATGGTGACCACAATTTTTAGATTTTGAGGCACTCAATCCAAATTTTCTACCATGAAAGCTACCCTACCAATCTCGTCATACAATTCATGACACACTGGGCTATTAAGCTTCAGGAATAACTGATATTACCCACTGGGATAGGCTTATAACCATAACCCAGATTAACTCTTCTGTCTCACAGCTGTTGTCCTGGTGTCTCCTATGGAAGGCACCCTGTATGACAAGCTCTTAAAAAATCCTTCTTTGTGTAGAGAGAAGTTATTGGTCAACAAAGACCAGCTTCTAAAGCAGTGTGGGGAATCTTGGCCACCCTATTTATTCTCATCTTTTCAAATGTACATAATGGTAACCGCTCATAGGGCCACTGGCCATGGCAGAATTCAGAAAACTCTGTTCCTGCTATAATAGCATTGCTTTTTGAAAGGTGTGCACTCAGATATGATGGAGACCATATGTGACTGCCACAACTGTAGCATTAAACAAACCAAGGTTGCTAAGCCTCTACATAAACAGGCCCATCTTTGGTTTGCTTTTCATACAGTTGCCATTGATATGATGGGTCTCTTGCCAGTCACCATGACTGCAACAGGTTTGGAATTGTAGCCATTGACTACCTGACTTAGGGGGTAGATTTCTAGACAATTCCCAGGCAATCTGTGCTGGTAGTGATCATCTTCATAATGAAGGACATCATATACAAGTATGACTTTTCCCAGATTCTGCTGAATAAAGTTGGGGTCAACTTTATTGGCTATATTCTCCCTTGTCTCAATCAATTGATGGCTTCTGTGGAACACTTTCCACACCCTATCATCCTAAGACAAATGGGATAGTGGAAAAGACCAATGGTATCTTGATACAGCTACTTGTAATCTCAGTTATCAACCTGCAACTGAGGGGTATAACTTCTTTCCAGCTGTCACTTTTTCATGCAACTTTTTTTACCACTACGCTGCTGGCAAGCCAGCCTTCCAGTTACTATATGAATGGCCACCTGGAATCCCACCCTTATTATACTCTCTGGTGAAGCAAAACTTTGCCGCATCTTCAGAAGCCTACCTTGATAAGCTTGCCCAAACCCCCAATTGTCTTCAGTCAGAGGCATACACAGTGAACTTAAGCCATAAGCTCCAAGACCTTGAGAAATTTTCCTCTGAATAACCTTCCCTGCTCACATAAACCATAGAAGACTCTGTATAGTTATTCAGCAACAGAGGCTGTGGAAGAGAATCTAAACTGGCCTCCTTATGGCAAAGCCCAGCCAAGATCATCAATAAGACCGTTTCTAACTCCTAAATCCCAAAGAAGCCCTTTTATAGACAATTGATTACTAGAGTACACACTCAATACATGTATGCTGCTCCTAGTGGTCAATAGTAAGCCCCAACAAGTACAACAACCCAAAAAATAATAATTATAAAATTACATGGGTTGTTGTCCTTCTTGTGATAGTTATAAGATATAAGTTATAAGGTATAAGAAATCAGGAACAAGCATTTATTGGGGACTGACAAGACTCTGCCAATACTGCATCAACTGTTTCACTGCTTGAACTGCAGCCAGGAAACACAACTGATTGTTTTTAGAGCCACAAAGCCAAGGACCAGGATAAGACACTTGATACAGAAACAGTGCCCATGTAACAGTGGCCATGTTGACATGGCCACTGTCAACTCAAAAATAAAAAACTACTATGTTTCTTGCTAGTTGCGCTAGCTTAATTCCCATTTTTAAAGTGCTCAGGGGTGAAACCCCAGAAAACATAAATAAATTGTGCCATTTTGACACAATTTAATAATAAGCTTAATTAAAAACTCATTAAACCCAATTTTTCCTTTACATTTACTAGTAAAAATTTAGTTATTAATTTGTTTTCATAATGTAAAAGTGTCAATGTTGACACTTTTTAAGACTAACTTATTTTTAATAAAAAAACTGAAACATCTACAATAAAAAATTAATTGCACACTTAATAATTTTTTATTAAACTACTATATTTAAATAGGTATTGCACATATAGCTGATTGTTGAAATGTTCATCTTATAAATTTATCTGTGGCACTTATTCTGTCTTTAATATACAATAGTTTTCAAACCTGTTGAGATAAACATATATTGGTCAGTTTAGAAAGCATGAACTCAGTCTAAAAACAAAATCAAAGTGGATCCAAATCTATTGTAATTTAATATAAATTCCTTAATTTTTAATTTTGCTTTTAGACTGAGTTCATGTGTTCTAAACTGACTAATATATGTTTATCTCAGCAGGTTTGAAAACTACTGTATTAAATGGATTGGTGGCTAATAGCAATCTGATAATTTAAGTGTATGTTACTATGTAATTAACTATAGAATTTATTATTGATAATAATGTTGATAATTGGAAATGTTGTCTATTTGGTAGGAAATGCCATCTCAAAAATGCAATTTGATTTATGCCATCTTAATTTTAATTTGAGATGGTGTTTTTTGTGTTAGTGATTTTGAATCACAAAAAATAAAATAAATAATAAAATAGTTAAAATTTACATATAATTTTATAATGTGACATCTCAAAGTTACATCATCTCAATTTTGTCATTTTGAGTCAAATTAATTAAATCTTATTTTTCTAACTTTATTTACATATGAAATCACTTAGTATGGGGCATGTTTACTTTATCTCAATTTTGCTTCATCTTGATTTACGCCACTTATCTTAAACTAAAATAAGCCTATTAATGCACTAATTCAAAGCCTGTTATATAAAATCAGAAGATGTTCCTATAGTATTAATCCAAGACACTTATACTAAGAGCAACCTAAAATAATGCCACTATGGTAGTCCTACTAGTGATTATCACTGCTGGGTAAAAAAACTATGTTTGCTATATGTAATTTATAGCTTTCTTTATAAATAGATACATTGATAAGAGCTTTCTTAATATAATATTTTAATAGTTATTTTAATAGTTATTTTAATAGTTATTTTAATAGTTATTTTAATATAGAAGGGGGTGATTACGCCATTTTGATTTATGTTGCTTGTAATTCCACCAGGTTTCATATCAACCAAATGATTTGATGTGCACAATGAATAAGGGGAAATAAAAGGAAATTACATATGACGCCTTGCTACACTATACCAATTCCCCTATTGGAATTCTTACTTTCTACTTTTAAAAAGTATAGTTTCACATCAATTATCATAATATTAAAAAATGTAAGAAAACTTATAAAACTTTGCAAATATATATTATTTGGCCTTCTCTAAACAACTGGGTACTTTTTAATCCCAGTTGTATAAGCTAGTTTTTGAAATATTTAAGATTTACTCTTTGGTCCAGTTGAAGTAGCTCCACTGTAAATTTCTTAATTTAATATAAAAAATGGTCAAAAACACAATGTTTTTGAGCTACAGCATCTCAATTACGGCATTGTGAAAACGCCATTTCACTTGCAAGTTTTCAGTAAAAACTCAAAGTTTTGCCTACTTGCGCTACTATAAAAAAATTATTTTTAAAAAACATTGAAATTTTGATTGTATATATTTTTAGCCTTTTTCTACAATTCTATCAAAAAATATTTACTGCTTTTTTTATTCAAAGCATTCTCATTTTTCTCTTTAAAAATTTCCCCCAAATTTCCCATATTTTGATACTAATTCACTTTTAGATGCCTCCCAAGCCTACCACCAAAGCTGCAACCAAAGCCTCCAAGTCCAAAGCCAATCCTCACAAGGTCAAAAAAGACCAAAAAGACCAAAACTACTCACAAGAAGCAGTCTTCTAAGGCTAAAGCTCCCCCCAAGACCCCCACACCATCCCCAGAGCCTGAGGAAACCATCCCTGCCCCTTCTCACTCTCCATTTATATACTCCCCATCAGATCCCCAGGAGAAGCTATTCAACTTTAACTGCCACTCTGATCCCACCTCAGAGCCTGAAGAGGAGCAGGATCCTGGTGCTCCTGCTTACAGCTAGATTGAGTTTTGGGATGTAAACACTGTCCATAACATCTGCAATCAAAATGATGCCTTTTCTGTGCCCACCATGTACCCTGCTAGCTACCCTATAATGTCTAAAAATGGAGGAGCTGGCTTTGTATACAATGGATACAGCTTCATCTGTAATGACAAGAAGAAACCAATCTGTCAACATCACTTCAAATATGATAACGCTGGGCGCCCAGCAAGGTTCATCACCTATGGGTTCACTAGGTTCAAGGCATAAATGTAGGACACAGCTGCACCAAGCCTTTTGACCCCCTCTATCAACTGATCTTCTGGTTTCTTTGCCAATTTATTCCTACTGTTGAGAATCTGGACATACAAGCATTCTGGATATACAAGCATTCTTGCTACCGCCAACCTACTTAACATCAAGCCTTTGCCCAATTTGGTGCATCTCCAACATACTGTTCAACATACTGAGAATGGTAACCAAATAATATCACATGACAATCCAAGTATCCAGTGGCTTGAACCCATCCCGCACATGACCAACCCCTAGGTTTGATCCAACCAAATCTCTGCCACAGCCCAATCTATATAAGTCCAAAAGATTATCCAATAAAAGATACTTCTCTTCTCTCCTAATTCCATATTTGAAGCTTCCCCAAAAGGCGCTCCTTATCACTGGTAGCAGCTACAGTTTTTTGACCACACCCATGAAAGAGAAAATGACTGACCAAAACCTGCCCACCTTCACTCACGTACTCAACCAGGCCACATCCCAGGAGACCTGGAAAACGTACTTCTGCGCCCACAACATTGACAAAGATATACCTAGTGGATACACCATACTTGAAGGTCTGGTCATGCCCAAAGCATGTGCCAAGATAATTCAATACAGTCACTCTCTTCAACCACAAACAAACATACAACCACCTATCACAGGCAAAGTCACCAACACCAAATACATTGGTATTGACAAGTTCTTTGGGAAAAACAAAGAAAACTTCATCAACTGGCTAGACCCCTCAGCCGCTAAACTCTGCGCCAGCTGCATCCCTCATGAGAAATGGGTCCAGGAAGCCAGCAAGCGCCTTTACAAGGCCGCAGCTAACTGGTTTGCCACCTGGGTTGGCTCAAAAACTGAAAACCAGCTTGACAACTGGGAAGAGTTCAAAGCAGACATCACCCACAACTTCTGTGTCATCAAATCCCTCCAAGACATTGCAATACAGCTCAGTAATCTTCCTCAGAAGACCACTATCACAGCTTACGCCAATGAATTTGAGGAAATATGTTGCAAAATCCAACACCTAGCACAAGATGACAACGTACACACCAGAGCATCAATCATTAACAGTATAAAACCCTCAGTTGCTGCCCTCATCCACCCAGAGGCTAACATCTTCATACCCACGCTCATTGCAGAAGCCAAGCGCACGGAAAAACGTGCAAACATGGAATTTGCTGCATGCAACAGCAATTGCTCCTCAAACAGCAATAACAGAGAAAACTCTAATGGAAATAAATTCCAAAACACCAATCATAGCAACAGCAACTCCAATTGCAACAATGGCAATTGCAGCCAAAGCGCAAACTGCTCCTGTCTCAAGAAAGAGGACACCGCTGAAGTTAACAATGCTGAAATAGCAACCTGCTATAAATCTGACCCCACATTCTCTGACCTCAAAGGCCTCAAAACAGAGGAACAGGTAAAAGAGGATGTGGAAAAGGCTTAAGTGCCCCTGTCTCCCCCCAACTTGACAAGAAACTTTACCAAGGCACAAACTTTGCTGCTCGCATCCCACGTGTCCTGTAATCCTCCATTTTTATGAACGTAAAAAGTAAAGATTGCTCACAACTTCTTGTCTATCCATGCACTTACAAATCACATACACATAAAATTTTATTTGACTCTGGTGCACAACACACCATGGTAAGCAAACCATTTCTAACCAAATGCAAGATACCAGTTGTCAAATTCAACTTCAAATATGCCAGAATGGTAGACAAATCAAAAGTTCTACTTAAAGGCAAAACAACTCCCTTCAGAATTAACCTCCAAGGCATACAAACGTCTATCAAAGGACTTTTCATGAACAACATAAACTACAACATTGTAGCAGGCATGGACTGGTTCACTTGAGTGAACCCCAGTGTATGTTGGAAAACAAAAACCATGACCATCAAACACAACAGAGTCAATTTTAGCATCCTCAAAGAGCCCAATGACCCCATTCTAAGAGACACAGTATTTGTCCAGGTCATAAACCAAGATGACTCAGAACATCTAACCAAAGATAGTACCCTCCATATAATGAGGTACACTGAATTCAATAACATACAAACAACTAAGATCTAATGCCCAGAACTTGCAGCACTCCTAAACAAATACACTCATGTATTAAAAAGAAGAACTCACAGAGTTACCCCCCAAACAAGAGGTCAAACATGGCATCAACCTATGTAAAGCCATGCCCAAACCTGCACTCCTCTACAGACTCTCTCCCATGGAGACCCAAATCCTCAAAACACACATTGAGGACAATCTAGCAAAAGGATTCATTTGCCTGTCTGAATCCCCATGGGGGGCAGCAGTGTTCTTTGTAAAGAAAAAAGATGGCACTCTGCGTCTAGTAACTGACTACAGAGCACTAAATACAAGCATAGTAAAGAATAAATACCCTCTTTCACTTATAGAGGATCTGTTTGCAAGACTCTCAGGAGCTAAATTTTTCTCCAAAATTGACCTCACCTCAAGCTACAACCAGTTTGAAGTAAAGGAAAAGGACATAAAAAACTGTGTTATGTACGCAATTTGGATCCTTTGAGTGTAGGGTAATGAGCTTTGGGATGACCAATGCTTCCATGTTTGTCACCTTGATGAACCAAGCACTAAACAGTATCTTAAATACATTATGCTATCTTGACAATATCATCATATTCTCAAAAACAAAAGAGGAACACCTCACACATGTCTGCAAGACACTCATTTGACTCGCAAAGCACAAACTCTATGCAAAGCCTAGCAAGTGCCAGTTTATGGAAAAGGAACTCTTGTTCTTGGGCCACATTGTCTCTGACAGTGGTGCCACGCTTTTTTCATTACAGCGTCACAATATTGAGATTATAGGGCACAGGAAATTTGCCAGAATACAGTCATATGTGAGGATATGAGTAGTACTGTATCAGAAGAGCCAGGATAGAACAGAACCATGATTATTGCCCAGCAATGGCTTCTGATTGTGCAGAAGCACTTAAGGATTAGGATAAAGGTCAACCAGATTAAGGATAAAATAACGATGGTTCAAAGATGATTTTATTGTAAATGACTAATTCTTCTTATATCTTCTACCAGGATAATCTTTGGGCTGGTAGCAATGTCTTCTAGGACATTCTAACACGCCCCAAATTTGGGTAATTATTAATCTAGCTTTGGCGCTTCTTGCACCTCAACCAATAGAATATCTTCATCTTCACCCAGCACAGGTGATCCTTGCTGGTGTGGAATAATTTAGTTACTTCAGGATCACTTCCTACTTTCTTACCATACTGCAGCTTAATGCTTATTAATGTGACAATTAAGGGAATTTGAGATTATGGGGAATCAAACCAAGCGCCTCAGTGCTTGATGTAAAGGTAAGGCGGCGCTTGCAATAATTTTCAGTTGGCGCAGCGGCGCCTGACGTAAAGTAGTTTGGCGCCTTGGTGCTTAATCCAATTGTTAAGCGGTGCTTTGTGTATTTATTAAGTGCCGCGGTGGCAACTTATGTGTCATTAATTGCCGCAGCAGCGCTTATCATTGGCTAGTATTAGGCTTAGGTCAGCAGACTACTGCTAATACAATTTGTATGTAGCTTATACTACTAATTTATGTTATTTGGTAGCTGCAATCCATATCTGCAAGCTCTGTCATAATTAGTGTCATTGTATTTTGTACTACTAATTTATGGATTTGGTTGTAGCAATCCCAATTTGTGGGCTCCGTCATAATTGGCATCATTTCTTGGTCAAAATTCCCAACAGGTGGCATCAAAGCAGATCCAGACAAAATAAAAGCCATAAATAACATGTAATGCCTCACCTCCATTAAACAAGTTAGATGCTTTCTCAGTATGGTAGCTTACCTAAGGAAATACATCAAAGACTGCAGAAAACTAACTGCACCAATCAATGATGTAACCAATGGTAATGCCAAAAAGAAATTCATCTGGACACCAGAATGTGACAAGAATTTCCAATTATTAAAACAAGCTTTGATCAAAGCACCAATCTTGCAATATCCTAATAATAACTGGTGCTACAAGCTTGAGTCAGATGCCAATGACACCGCCATTGGCACAGTACTACACATCTGCCAGCCAGGGCAGAAAGACTTCCATCCAGTATGTTACAAAAGCAGAAAACTAACCAATACTGAGCATAGATACCCAATACACAATAAGAAATTGCTAGTAATATACCACGCTTGCAATAAATGGAGATGTTACCTAGAAGGACATTTAAACGTCTGAGTATAACTGACCATAAATCCTTAATATATTTCAAAACTCAGAATGCACTTGCACGGTGACAAGCCAAATGGATGTCCCTGCTGGAACAGCTTAATTTGGATATTCAATACAAAAAAGGGGCAGAGCTGGTCATGGCTGATGCTCTCTCTAGACTATGTCAGCCTAGAGAGGACCACCCTGACCACCTGGACCCTGACTGGCCAAACCTGTACAACACTGAGTATAAAACCAAAGGGAAAGACCACTCAACACATCAACTGACCCACAATACATCAGTAAGGAACAAAAAGCACTTACATGTATCAAATGGCACTGTATACTAAATCATTAACAACAAACATGTCCCGTACATCCCACTTGCACAAAGAGTTGACACCATATTAAGGCATCACTGCCTACTAGGACATACAAAGGCTAACAACCTATACCTCACATTAAAAGAGATAGTATGGTGGCCCAACCTCAAACAGGATATAGTTGATGTTCTGAAAAAGTGCATAGTGTGCAAGTAATACACCAGCACAAAGGCTCCCCAGCCAACAGTCAACCCAGTACCGGACCCTGAACCATTCAAGGTTTGGGGGCTAGACGTAGTGGGCTCCTTCCCAGAAACAAAAAAAAACCAAAGTTTCTTAATTATAGCTATTGATTTTACCACACATTGGCCCATCTGCTGGGCAACAAAGGACCATAAAGTGGAAACCATCAACTGATTTATTAACAAAATGATCATAGTCAACTATGGCACTCCAGGCTACATCATAACTGATGGAGCAACTGAGTTATCAGGTCACATAGTAAACAACAACTTAAAATCCAAAAACATTAAACATTCCACAACCTCTACATATAGGCCACAGGCCAACAGCAGAGTGGCACGCCTAAACAACAGCCTTATCAGTACCCTAGAGAAAATAATGGATGGCAAAGCCAAAGACATATGGCCACTATACGTGAAACATGCATTACTAGTATCCCAAGTCCGCACCAATCAAGGAACAGGCTGTTCACTGTTTGAGCTAACCTACAGGTACAAACCAGAAATAATTACCCGTAACAAGCAGCCATACATAAAGATCCCCCCAGGAAAGCCCCCCACAGTAGAACAAGTACCAAATCTACAACATATACGCCTCAAAGCTAAAATAGCAGAAATAAAGAGGCTCAAAACACAAAAGGTAACCTCCACAGAGGAACTACTTCCCATCATACTCCCCTGTCTGAGTTCTAGCTGGCAACAGAAAGAAACCAGACTCAGTACACCAGGGACCAGGAAGAATCATCAAGTATAGACCAGATCACAACATCTATCTAGTAAAATTCCAAGGTGCCAAAACCCCAATTGGCAAGAAATACCACAGAACCCATCTCCATCTCAGTAAAGGAGAACACTCAACCGGACTGGTTCCAACTAGTAAACAGCTCCAGGAGCATCAGGCGGCAGCTGTGAAAACAAAGCTCCCTCCTGATGCACCAGAGTAACCCCTTAAGGTGGGTGTTGAGGGTCTGGATGTACAAGCATTCTGGCTACTGCCAACCTACTTAACATCCAGCCATCACCCAATTTGGTGCCCCTCCAATATACTGTTTGATATACTGAGAATGATAACCAAGCAATATCACATGACTATCCAAGTATCCAGTGGCTTGAACCCATCCTACACATGACCAACCCCTAGGTTCAATCTGACTAAATTTCCACCATAGTCAAGTCTATATAAGTCTAAAATATTATCCAATAAAATATACTTCTCTTCTTTCCTAATTCCATAGTTGAAGCTTCCCCAAAAAGGCGCTCCTTATTGATGAAAAAAATAAAGAATTCAAAAATATTTAACAATAAGAGCTGCGCCTTTAAGTATATTAAAGCACATAAAATGAATATGAGACAACACTCTTATTCAAACTTATATAGATTATAAAATTGGGGCTAGAGAATCTTTTGCACAGAAAATATGGTTAAAACAAGAGAAAAACCTGAGTATGAGAATTGGGGAGCAGGTTAGTATAAAATAGAACCATGCTCTTAACCATAATAAAAATCATGGTTTCAGCAACAACCAAAAGGTTTTCACTAACAATTCATAGGAGGCCAAAGGGGGGAAAGGAATCAACTGAACACCAAAAGCAACAGCCAAAACCAAATGGCCTGATTAGACTAACAAATTTTGAACTTTATTAGAGTAGAGAATGATGAAGCAAGGTCTTTTACAACTCTTGCATTCATTTAAGGGATGGAATAGGATTGGGGTGGTAGATCAAATGTCACAAAACCAATCAACCAATGATATGAGCAGATATGAATGCATTTCTTGAGGCAGGAAGATCTTGACAAATTTTGAATGAACATAGTCAAAAGAAAAACTGAACCAACTAAAATCAGGAATATGCTTTGGATGTGATTACCACTGCTCCCAGCTGCTCTTGCACACAATACTTAACCAGATGTGTCTCTTGGGTGGGTTAGGTGGGGCATCTTCAGAATAATTTCAAAATATTAAATTGATGGCTTTTTTGGGCTTTTTTGGTAACCTTTTGGATAAAGATTCAAACATAATTTGATAGAAATCCTCAAGCATTTGGAAGGAATTGGAGTAGAGGCCTAAGAGAGAGGCATAACTTTACACTGAGCTTATTTGTGGTCAAGTTGTTTAAGCTAAGGAAATGAGTTTATCCTATAGAAAGATAGCCAAGGAACTCAAGATTGGCAAAAAAAACTGCTAGAGAAATTTACCTTGAGTTTCAGGAAATCAACTCAGTTAAAAATTGCTTGAGATCAGGTTGTCATAAAAAAACTACTGCTCAAGATGATCAGTCTATTGTTAGAATAGTTAAGCAAAATTGGTTTATAACTGCCAGTCAAATTAGAGAGACTATCAAAACTACCTTGGAAATTGATATCTCCGAGGCCACTGTTTTCAATAGATTCCATAAACTGGGGTACTATGGTTGTGTTACAAGAAAAAACCTCTTATAATTCCAAAGAATAAAGCCAAAAGATTGGTCTTTGCTCACAAATATGTTAACTATCCCATATCCTTTTAGGAAAAAGTGATTTGGTCTGATGAGACTAAAGTTCAGCTCTATGGATCTCAGAGATGCCAAAATGTCTATCACAAAGCTGATGAAGCTTACAAAATTGAGTGCTTAAAACCCACTGTTAAAAATAGACACCAGTGTGACATGTTTTGGGGCTGTTTCACAGCCAACACAAGAGGAGCAATCCAGCCAATCATTGAGAAGGTGAGTGCTGATGTTTACAGAAGAATCCTTGATTGGAATCTTCATCAATTTATGAAGGATCTTCAAGGACCAGCCAGTTATATCTTCATGCAAGATAACACCCCTATCCACAAATCCAAGAAAGCCTTAAAATACTTGGATTATAAACAGATTGTTTGTTTGGATTGGCCTCCTCAAAGCCCAGATTTCAATCTCATTGAACATCTTTGGGATATTGTCAAATCCAATTTGCCAAAAACCTCTAAGCAATCCATTATGGATCTTAAATTTGGAGTGGCAAAAGCATGGGAAGAAATTCCTATGAAAACTTTAAAGAACCTAGTCCATTCTATGCCCAGAAGACTTGCTGCTGTTATTGAAGCCAAAGGTTGGTGTTACAAAAGTAACAGCTTCAAAGCCCCAGGGGGAATTGAACTTGCCCCTAGCCACCAGGCGGGGCTAGCGGGCGGGGAGAGTTGCCTGCACCTGGATTTTTGCTTTTTGAAGAAAATCCAGGTGCAGGAACTATTCCTGCCCTGGTGGCAGCTGAGGGGCCCGCTTTGGGCCCCAAAAGCTATGCCCAAGCCTTGGTGGGTTTGGCTGGGCCTGGGCAGGCTATTTTTAGCTGCCCAGTAAACCCAGACCAGGCCCACCCTTCATTAAGTAATTTGGGGTCCCCAATTGGGGACCCCTTTTTTAATCAAGTTCTTTGGGCTCAAGAGAGCCTATCAAACCAGTCCAAAAATGGTGATCTAATTGGGAAACCCCCCAAAACCCCAGAAGCCAAACCTGCCAAAATCAATGACCAGCCAAGCCAAGATAGACCATCAAAAAGCCAAACAACTGTTCATGAAGCCCCCAAAAATTACCATGAAGCAGCCAAACAAACAGCAGAACCTGAAATGCCAAGCCTTGCCACACAGATAGCATCAGAAAAATACCCAGAGGCACCTGCATGTGAGTAAGTATATAAATCAGAAGTACTTGAAAAAGTTCTGTATTGTCATCCTTACCAAATAAAGTTGTTATGAACCTTTGGTTCATCAATTTGTTTCCATACCTATTTTTGATACTCTTCCATCTGCATACACCCAAGGTCAGCACCCCTCTACTGGGATAGATAGTCAGACTCCATTTGATAAACCTGAAGCCTTTGACTACTACCGCCCACCCAACGCTCCATTTGGACCTGTGCATTTCACTGAGTATCCCGCCAATCCTGACCACAAACCCTGGGCATTGGAAGACTTGCAGTGGTACACCCACCCAAACGCTCCCAAGGAACCCTATCAAATTGCCTGAGACGGCAAAGCAATCACCATCTACCCTTTGATCTCCAACAGGAAGTACAAAAATCCTGCCACCTACTTGGTCCCCATGGAACTGCCCCCAACACCCAAACCAACCATCTCAACCCCCCTCACTTCTGATGCCTCTGGACAGAGTAGTCAATTCCTGGGAGTGCTTTACCTTGCGCTCACAGGATTGATTGACTCTGCCTTGCCAGCGGCTGGACCTTGGGCTGTGGCTGGGAAGGCTCTTTCCTACCTGGTAAAGTTAGGTCCCATCATCTGGTGGGCCATGCCAGTACCTGCTTTGACTCCTCCCTCACCTGCTGGAGCCCCACAGTACTCCTGGTATCCTGATATTATGACAATCCACCCCAAACTTGGTAACCTGGGCCCCAAGATGTTGTTAGCACTTGGGGCTACTTGTATGTTTGTTTTTATGATTATCACTTATTACTGTTATTTGTGGCTATCATACCAAATCTCCTCCATGTGGAAGAGAACAACCTGGACCTTGGATGATTCTAAGGATGCTCCAGAGAGAAAAGACCCAAGCGCAGCGACCTCCTCCCAAGTACAGAACATCATCGTGAACCAAACCACCTCCAATGTGACCATGCCCCAGATGGGCAAGCTCAGCCTAGAGGAAGCTAGAAGAGCCATGCCAGTACTACAACTGCACTTTCTATCCAATGCTTCCGCCTATCCCAACAACACAGTCAAAGTCTTGGGAGTAGCATCCATGCTAACAGGGGACACCCTAGACTGGTTCGGCAAAGCCACCGCCAACAACGTAGAGTTTTGCTTAGACTATGCTCAATTTGAGGCTGAACTAATGGCCACAGGAGAGGACCAGAATACCTGTCACTTTGCCTTCATGACCCTGTTAGAATTCAAGCAAAACAGCTGCCCACTTTAGACCTATGTAGAAGAGTTCACCAAACTACAGATCCGTGCTATGCTGGACAACAAATTGGCTACCATCCTATTCAGAAAAGGCGTGAACCCAGGGTTAAAGGACCTCCTCAAGCACCACCACCCCACATTTGGATTGAAGGAACTGATTGTGCTCTGCCAAGGACTAAGCTTAAACCAAGAAACCCACGGCGCCGCCCTCCATGGTCCCCAAATGGCCAGAAGCCCCACTGCGGCCAGACCAGCCATGATACCTGAGGAGTTGCAATGACATTACAGAGACAGGTTGTGTTTCCACTGCCATGAAGCAGGACACCAGACCAGGGCCTGTCCCAGAAGAAACCAAACTTCAGGCTCCCTTGCCCAATTAAACACTACCTCTCAGTCTTATAAGTATATCATAGTGACCCTATAAGTGGGAGATAAAGTATTTCACAAAAAGGCTTTCTTAGACACAGGGGCTGATGAAAGTTTCATTGACCCCGCATTAGCGTCCAAGCTGGAACTCACCCCCCTCAGATACTCAATTCCAAGTCACTATGGGAAATGGCTCAACTGACATTGGCCAAGAATGTAACCAACACCTCGAGCTGAAGATTGGGCAAAACACCTACCCCTCGTCTGTTATCTTGTTGAAAGGATTACCACACCAATTGATAATTGGAGACTCCTGGGCTGACAGCACTGTGCAATCCTGAACTATCGTGACCAAACCGTAACCCTGGGAAAGGGACCTAACCCCGACACTTTACACATTCAGCTGAGCCCACACATAGTACCCCCCACCAAACTCATGACCTTGCAATAGGACCCTTGCTCAGGGAAGCTGCCCTCAGCCCTTGAGAAATGAGCCAGTGTCTTCAGCAAAGAGGCAGCAACGCAACTACCTGAACACTCTATCTACAACCACGCCATTGACTTACTCCCTGATACGCAACCCAGCCACGGCCCCATCTATAGTTGCAACCACAAAGAACAGGTGGCCTTGAAAGCGTACATTGAATACATGACCAAGAAGGGATTTATCTGAGTCTCAAAGGCCCCATGCTCTTCCCCCCTACTATTTGTTGAGAAGAAAGATGGAGGAATGAGACCTTGTGTAAACTACCAGAAGCTGAACAAAATCACAGTAAAAAACCAATACCCCATACCTAATGCCAATGACCTATGTGATGTCTTGACTGGAGCACAAGTATACTCTAAGATTGACCTCCAAGACACTTTTAACCAAATCCAAATCAAAGAAGGCAATGAATATAAAACGGCTTTCAAAACTCAATATGGACTCTATGAATACCTAGTCATGCCTTTTTGGCTATTTAACGCCCCTAGCACTTTCCAGAGGATGATTAAATTGGTCCTTGGAGAATACCTGGACCAATTCTGTGTGGCATATCTTGACAATATTCTGATATATAGCAAAACACATGAAGACCACCTCCGCCACCTGGACCTCATCTTGGAGAAACTAGCAGCAGATAACCTTCATGTCAAACTCAAGAAGTGTGAGTTCTTCCAAACTGAGGTAGAATTCTTGGGCTACGTAGTACAAACTAGGGATTTGCCATGGCCCAAGATAAAGTGGATGCAGTCATAGCTTGGCTCACCCCCACCTGTTGGAAAGATGTTAGGAGTTTCCTGGGGCTAGCAAACTACTGTAGAGATTTCATCAAAAATATTTCTCAGATTACTCTGCCCCTGACCCGCCTTTTCTCAGATAAAGTCCAGTTTGAGTGGACCTCCGACTGTGTTGCTGCCTTTGAAGCCCTGAAGTTGGCCTTCACCTCTGTGCCTGTGTTAGCCATGCCTGACCACACAAAGCTGTTCATTCTGGAAACTGACGCTTCTGACTTTGCCCTGGGAAGGGTGCTTCTTCAGGAAGGAGGGGATGGTATGCTACATCCTGTAGCATATTACTCCAAAAAGATGATCCCTGCTGAAGGAAATTATCCTATATATGATAAAGAAATGCTAGCTATAATGAAGACCCTGAAGCACTGGCGCAGATACCTATGCGGCACTGAGCACCCAGTAAAGGTCCTAACAGATCACAAAAACCTGGTTTACTTCTTCAAACCATGCCAGCTTAACCAACGACAAGCAAGATGGGCCCTAGAACTGGAAGACTACGTACTAGAAATTGACTATAAACCCGGCAAAGTAAACATCGTCCCAGATGCTCTAAGTAGAAGAGCCAACCTGATCCCGTCCTCCACCAAGTTGAGAGATCACAACACCCACACCCTGTTGGATACAACCAGTGGAAGAATACAGCTAAACTACCTGAAAATTGTTGCTAAGAAATTGGACGTATTAGAAGCCCAGGAAAAGGACCCTCTTGCCAAAACTATGGTCTCAGAACTCTCAACACAACTAGACAGCCCCCTGTACAAAAGAGGTTACTCACTAAAAGGAACCACCATACAGTTCTGAGGAAGAATCTATGTACCAGAAAGATTAGCTCAGATTTATGTACTAAAGGACTATCACAACTCAGAACTAGCCAGCCACCTGGGCTGCCACAAAACCCTTCAAAGCATCAAAAGGAATTACTTGTGGCCCAAGATAGATGCAGATGTTATCAACTACATTGAGGGCTGTGAAACATGTGGGCGTACCAAAACAAGACGCTCTAAGCCAGAAGGCCTCCTCTGCCCCCTAGACATCCCTTCAGGCCCCTGGAAATTGGTATCCATGGATTACATAGTTGAACTCCCACCCTCTAAAGACTACAATGCAATTCAGGTGATGGTTGACTGCTTCACCAAATTGGCCTACTTTGTCCCCACCACTACCCATTGCACTGCCGCTGAAACTGTCTGACACTTTCATGACTGAGTAATCACCCAACACAGAACCCCAGAGGAAATAGTGACAGACCGAGGACCACAGTTCACATCTCATTATTGGGCGCAAGTGATGAAAGACCTAGGAATCAAAAGATGTGTGTCCACTTCCTATTACCCCCAGACCAACGGTCAAACCAAAAGAGTAAACCAGATTCTGGAACAGTACCTCCAGCGCTATGCAAACGCTGATCAAGACAACTGGGCAGACCTATTACCCACAGCCCAATACACTTACAATAGCAAAGATCACGCGTCCACCGGGATGTCCCCCTTCAAAGCTAATTATGGATTTGACCCCACTTGGGACCCCAAGATTGGAAACCAGGAGTCTAACAAAGCGGGTAGAACCTGGATGAAACACATCCATAAAACTCAGATGACCTGCTTCCAAAACCTAACCCGCGCAGTACAGACTTACAAAGCTTTTGCTGATAGAAAGCGCACCCCTGGAAAGCCACTAGAGATCGGGGACAAGGTCTACCTAGACTCAAGGGACATACCCCTAAATGTCCCATGCCGGAAGCTAGCTCACCAAAGAAGCAGCCCCTACCAGATCACGGGCCAAGTAGGCAAAGTAGCTTACCGTCTGAAGTTACCTGACACCTGGAAAATACATGACGTATTCCATCAATCCTTGCTGTTCAAAAAAGACGGAACATCCCTACCCCACCAGAAACTGAAGACTGCTCCTCCGCTCATCCTGGTAGGGAGATCCCTTGAACATGAAGTAGAGTATATACACAGCAACTGCACCCACTACTGTAAGCCACAGTACTACATCAAATGGCTAGGATACCCGCCCAAGGAAAGCACCTGAGAACCCGCTGACAACCTTGCCAACACAGCTGATGCCGTCCGCCAATATTGGGAGAAGAAGAAAGCCAAGTCTGGTTTAGAAGGGTATAATGTTACAAAAGTAACAGCTTTGAAGCCCCGGGCGGGAATTGAACCCGCTCCTAGCCACCAGGCGGGGCTAGCGGGCGGGAGAGAGTTGCCTGCGCCTGGATTTTTGCTTTTCAAAGCAAATCCAGGTGCAGGAACTATTTCCGCCCTGGTGGCAGCTGAGGGGCCCGCTTTGGGCCCCAAAAGCTATGTCCAAGCCTTTGTGGGTTTGGCTGGGCCTGGGCAGGCTATTTTTAGCTGCCTAGTAAACCCAGACCAGGCTCACCCTTCATTAAGTAATTTGGGGTCCCCAATTGGGGACCCCTTTTTTAATCAAGTTCTTTGGGCTCAAGAAAGCCTGTCAAACCAGTCCAAAAATGGTGATCTAATTGGAAAAAACCCCAAAACCCTAGAAGCCAAACCTGCCAAAATCAATGACCAGCCAAGCCAAGATAGACCATCAAAAAGCCAAACAACTGTTCATGAAACCCCCAAAAATAACCATGAAGCAGCCAACCAAACAGCAGAACCTGAAATGCCAAGCCTTGCCACACAGATAGCATCAGAAAAATACCCAGAGGCACCTGCATGTGAGTAAGTATATAAATCAGAAGCACTTGAAAAAGTTCTGTATCATCATCCTTACCAAATAAAGTTGTTATGAACCTTTGGTTCACCAATTTGTTTCCATACCTATTTTTGATACTCTTTCATCTGCATACACCCAAGCGTCAGCACCCCTCTACTGGGATAGATAGTCAGACTCCAGTTGTTAAACCTGAAGCCTTTGACTACTACCGCCCACCCAACGCTCCATTTGGCCCTGTGCATTTCACTGAGTATCCCACCAATCCTGACCACAAACCCTGGACATTGGAAGACTTGCAGTGGTACACCTGCCCAAACGCTCTCAAGGAACCCTATCAAATTGTCCGAGACGGCAAAGCAATCACCATCTACCCTTTGATCTTCAACAGGAAGTACAACAATCCTGCCGCCTACTTGGTCCCCATGGAACTGCCCCCAACACCCAAACCAACCATCTCAACCCCCCTCACTTCTGATGCCTCTGGACAGAATAGTCAATTCCTGGGAGTGCTTTACCTTGCGCTCACGGGATTGATTGACTCTGCCTTGCCAGCGGCTGGACCTTGGGCTGTGGCTGGGAAGGCTCTTTCCTACCTGGTAAAGTTAGGTCCCATCATCTGGTGGGCCATGCCAGTACCTGCTTTGACTCCTCCCTCACCTGCTGGAGCCCCACAGTACTCCTGGTATCCTGACAGTTGGCCTACAAAGTACTAAGTCCGTAGTATATTCAGCTTTGAAATCTATTACTATCTTATATTAAATATTCATATTTTTGAAATCTTTTTATTTTTCTTCCTATTTATTTATTTTCGCGTTTTAAATACCATACTTGTGTAAAAATCCGTGGTGCATCTGCTCGTGCTTTTTATAGCAAATTTCATTTATTGAAATTTACTTTTTCTCTCTAAAATGCTTCTGGCGGGGTAATTTTTTGAGCCACTGTATCTTCAGGGAGGCTTTACATACTAACCTCAAACAAGCTTTGAAATGCAGTCTCGGTCTAAACAGGCGAAACCAAGGAACTGTTTGGTAACAATCCAGATCATTAAACCTAACCCTGGATAATCAGTAGAGTATACTGCATCGAGGTTAAAAACTAGCTGGGTTGGTATTATGGCATGGATAGAGTGGTTTACGCAAGTTACTCTAGAGTAAAATCGGTTCTTATGAGTACTTTTAACCAAAAGCCGTAGCGGTTGAGATTATATTTTGAAGATTTAATGATAAATTAATACATGAGTTTATCGGTACTTATCCTGTTAAATGAAACCGTTTCAATATTCATGTAGGGTTAAGCTGAATCTAGGCTTTTATCGGAGTAGAATCCTTTTTTGTTAATACATATCAAGCATAACTTCGGTATATGGATGGCATTAAAAGGCTACAGGGAGGTGCATCTATACATGACATAATTTTAAGCACCTGAAACTCAAACAGCTTATGAAGCCTTGTTTAACTACTGCAATGAAGGGAATATTTTGAAGAAACCACGAGGTTAAAAGAATGGCTAAGTATTTATTAAGCCAAGAAAGAAATGTATATCACAGATATTTAGCAATAATATGATTAAACGGTGCATCAATATAATGTATTACCAGAAGCGGCAGGAATATAAGGTCAGAAAAATGGACCATGAAGCAATTATGGGAAGCAGGAAGTTTTAGGTGGGCATAGCTGGGCCCAATGGGAAGAGATACTTTTTAGCAGGTCCTGGGGTAAATAAGCGAGAATAAAGTAGGCGGAAAAAATCTTGAGATGCAGAATATCTATGCTACCGCGGAGCCAAATGGGGTCACCAGTCTGGTTGGGTTTAGCCCAGGATAGCTTGGCGCGTTCATGGGATAGGCGATTGAACCAGTGGGGTAGGCAGGAGCAGTGTAGTAAGGAGCAGGGGCGCTGAACTGATGAACAGATGAGCAGCATGCGGTACAGCAGCACTGTGCCTGATGGATATTTTCAGGAGAGACAACTAGGGTGGGCGAAGGGGGGAAATAGTAGAGCGGCTGCTGGTTTGACTTGAAAACAATAAACTGATCCAGCCTTAGGCACCAGGCATTGTAAAGGTTAGTGTCGAAGTTAATAGTGTAGCTTGAAACATCAAATAGTTCGATCTCTAGGGAGTTGATTTGGCGAGGATTGGAGTTGCTGATTGCTGCCCAGTGAGAATTGGGCAAAGGCATGTCGTCAATGTACTTGGATGCCAAGATCATACTGACAGTGAAGAGCTGATCTTGAGGCTGGTGAGAGATCCATTTGGGGTTCTTTGCGCGCACCCTCTCCAGATACGCCAGGGCTGGCAGTAAGCTAGAGACAGTGGGGCAGCAGGAGCGGATCAGAGAATGACAGAACTGATGTAAAGAGCCGCCTGACATCGTATTGCGATGGGGCATAAAGAGCCGTAAAATGTAGTAGGCGAACTCGGCAAAAAAGAAGCTTCCCTGGCCATTGTTAAGAGCCATCTGGGTGGCAGCAAGAAGCGGCTTTGAGGGAGGGTCCTTGGGTAGGAGTTTGGGGGAAGGTAGCGTATATGTGTAGATGGGCAGGTGTCTTGGGTGGGGGAAGTTGGGATAGCTTGGGTATGAACCCCTGCTAGGAGGATGTGTGCCGATATACATTGTTACCTTGATAAAAGCTAGGACCAGTCCTTAAGTCAGGCAACTTTAAAAGAGAGGCTTTATACGCAGCGGGGTTCCTTGGCAAGATAATAGCTAATGCAACGACTGCCAGGCTATCACCTCACCTTCCGCAGTTATGATTTATCCTGCGTCCATAAATATCAACAGCGTTATGACGCCAGGATTAGATGCTTGGGCAGATTCCGGCGCTATTGGCCGCCAATAGCGAACCACTCGCGCTAAGGTTATGAGGATTGATGATGTCATTCTAGCAGTTGCCCCTTAATCTGTCGACTCGAACCGAGAACAAGTTTAGGATAAAGAGTGGGATCCACATGGATTTTCTAGACTTGATGATTTTTACTCCCTGGACAACTCCTATTGGACCTCCCAGCACTCCCCTGGGTACTCACCAACACCCACCCTTGATTGGCCCTTCTCGCTGCAACCCACACATCAGAACCAACTCTGGGCAAAAGGGGAGCCCTGACTTTCATCAGCCATTCATCGTGCAGCTCACCATCCTGATTGGCTCGCTCCCCGCCCGCAAGCTGAATTAACCACCGGCCTATCCGCTCTGATTGGCCAGATGGAAAGCTGGTATCAAGTTGGGATCTGACAGCAATCCTTGGATTACGTCTTGAGCCACCCAAATAAATGCACAATCCAACTTGCTCACCATCACTAACCAATCATATGCCAAGCAACTCAAGAATCTATTTAAAACCCAAACCTACTGAGATTGTCCCGCCCAAATCCATCTGCACATCTTTTTTATTGACGCCAATAATCTCCAGCCCTTTCCGCAATTTAGTTCCGATTGCCAAATCTCGCTTTATGACGTCAGTTACAGATGAGACAAAGTAAATTAAGATGTAAACTGGCAAGTGATGATCCGCTTTAATTACACGACATCTCCTGCCAATTCCAATTTGCCTCACTTTCAGCTTGTTCAAACCCTCAATGTTTCGTTGCATTTATTATGTATATTTAATTGAAACGCTTTTATTTTAACTGCACAGTTAATTTAAAATGCATTCACTTCTCTGCGTTAAAACTCAAGCCCTCCGCCTTCAGGTAATTGTGTTTCATGTTATTCAAGCAAGCAAAGCCCGTGACCCGATTGGTTGAGCTAATCTCGGTTAAAGGTGTTGACCACTTGACAATGGTCGATTCGTTATGACATCGCACAACATGGATTTATGAGCTCCTCAATCAAACAAACTTTGAGGTTTTGGACGTGCAACCGCCAGTGATTCCTTTGGTTAGCTAAGCTTGGTAACCAATCTGCCCCGGAGGATTAACATCCGTACACAAGCCTAACGGAGATCCTAACCCTCTGCGCAATGACTCAGCTTTACCAAATCAGATTGCGCATTCCTGATTAGAAAATAGAATTCCCAGCTGACTAATATGCTGGCGTCTTAAGTGGGTTCGCATGATTGGGATAATGCAAGCTCTGACGAGTGTATAAATGTCCAATTGAAGTTCCCAAGTTTCAGGAGTGCAGCCCATGAACTTGGCCAAACCATCTAATTCCATCTACGTTCCAAACACATGAATCATATTCTGTCCAAGCAGCAATGATTCCGACTCTACAAACAGCGATGAGTAAAGCATACTGAAACCAGAGCTAGATGAATCCCCATCAAACTCAGCTTTTTATCATACAGTACTCTATTCCCTTCACATTTTGCTCCACTGTAGGCACAGATTAGTTATTTTAAGCCAGGAATGATATAAGATGCAACCATCTCCACAAAGCCAGATGTGGAGCACAACTTCCCCAATCAAAATAATTTATTCACCCACCCACCTTTCCTTCCAAATCATTCGATATTTTTAATCCGACTTTATGTTTGCAAATCAATAATTAGTCAAATATGAATTATTTATAAAGGCTTGAGTCAAAACCCACTCAATCTTAAAAACCTGGATTTTAGTTTATTTAAATACAATCATTTCTCAGCCAGAACCCACACTTTGCTTTAAAGATTGTGCTTATAATTTTTAGCAATGGTGATCCGATCCTTTAGCTCCCCAGCATGCTTTGAACCCTGTGCGACTATCATTTTATATTGTATATTTATATTGTATAGGGGCAGATTAACTCGCAACCAGCCCCTTGTTAAATATGGCTGACCATCTTCATAACAAAGGTATCTATTCGGGACCTTATTAATGTAGCGTGAGACACGAAAACCATTGAATTGTAGTTATGGCTCCAATCAAGGAATTGGAGGCCTTTGATGGATAGCTAAGTAGGCTTTGGTACATCCGGCTGGCTTCCCTTGTTTGCTGCCACAATCAAGCTACCAATCCAATATATTTAACCATTATAAGCTAACTATCTGAAACTGGGTGGCCTAGAGTAGGAAACTTGCTGGGGCTGGGTTGGACCACCTGAGAGATAACTGGAGTATTTTTTAAACATGATGCTGATAAGCAAAGATTTTAATGAAACCTTAAAAATACTTCAGGGCAAACCCTCTTTAATAAAAAAATTGTGACTCTGAGAAAGAAGCAAATTGGAATTGATACTAAAAATAATACTCAGCTTCACCCACAAAGCTGATATTGATATTTGATATTCCCTCAGAAAGAAAACAATATAGTAGATTTCAGAGCTGTGAAAACCAATCTAATATTTTAATACAGATGTATATTGCTCTCCTAATTACAATTTCACTAAACCTTCTCTTGGTATTGTTAGCAGTATAAAGGGGGAAAATCTACTATGACATGCCAAACACTGCCGGTAACACTGAAGGCAAAGCTACCAACACTGTAGCTCTCTCACCAGGCTCATCAGCATATCAAATTGGTGAATTCTTCAACATGGTATTCAATAAACTCACCTGGCCTAACATACTTTTGCTGTTTGATCTGGCAAATGAAATCCCACCAAAATATACTGTATGCAACCAATACAATAGTTCTCAAAGCTACAAGGATGACCTAAATTATATCATCTGTAAACAAAATAAGCTCAAACTTTAAAAAATCCAAGTACCCATGTAAAATATACACCCTGTTAATAAGGATTTAGAACAGCAATGTGCAAAATGGATCAGCAAAGCAACCAACATCTCATAATACAAAGGAAAGCAATCAAGATACCATATGAAAACCATGAAATCACAATTAAAATGGTTTCAGTTGCTGTTAAATGTACATTTTTACTGTGTAAATTGGCAACAAAATACATTCAGTTGCAGTGAGTCAAAACTCAAATCAGATCCAAAGCACAATGACAGATCAATATACAAATGAAATCACTCAATCTTTGGGCAAAATGAGGTGTACACAGGGGTGGTGCCAGCTATGTAAATTAATATATATAATCAGAAACATAAACTGTATGAAAAATGTTCTGGATATTTAAATCTGATGTAAGATCCTGTAAAATTAGTTGAAATTGATTTTTTGATTCTAAAAAGGGTTATGTAAAACCAAGAACAACTAATTAAAATATAAAAACCTATAAATGGGCAGTTAGGTAGGGTGTATTCCAACTTAATAACATTATACAAATAAAAATAACCATAAAACTAAAGCTTTAGATTAAGTTAGCTTGATTTGGAATTTAATGTGATTGTAAAATAAAAGAAACACAACAACATGATGGCAATCTGTGACAGAAATGGTAGTGTTGAGGAGCTGGATGTACAGGTATTCTGGTCCCCACCAACACACTTAACATTTAGTCATCGCCTGGTTTGGTGCCAATCCAATATATTGTTCTACATACCAAAAAAGGCAAAAAAGACTAATATCACATGGCCTGTCTAAGTATTCAGTGACTCAAACTCATTCTGCACATGACCATCCTTATCTTTGATCCAACTTATATCCCGCCACAGTGCAAGCTATATAAGTCTAAAGTATTGTCCAATAAAATATAATTATCTTTTAATTCCATATTTGAAGCTTTCCCAAAAGTTTCTCCTCATCACTGGTAGCAGCTATGGTTTTTTGACCACACCCATGAAAAAAATAATGACTGAACAGAACCTGCCCACCTTTGTTCCCGCACTCAACCAGGCTACATCTCAGGATACTTGAAAGACATACTTCCGTGCCCACAATATCAAAGAAGATATACCTAGTGGATGCACCATATTTGAAGGACTGGTCATGCCCAAAGCATGCACCAAAATAATTTAATACAGTCACTCTCTCCAACCACAAACAACCACACAACCGCCTATCACAGGCAAAGTCACCAACACCAAGTACATTGGTATATACAAGTTCTTTGGTAAAAACAAGGAAAATATCATCAACTGGCTAGACCACTCAGCTGCAAAACTCCGCACTAGCCGCATCCCTCACAAAAAAATGGGTCCAGGAAGCCAGCAAGTGCCTGTACAAGGCCACAGCTAACTGGTTTGCCACTTGGGTCAGCTCACAAACTGACAAACAGCTTGATAACTGGGAAGAGTTCAAAGCCAATATTACCCACAACTTCTGCATCATCAAATCCCTCCAAGACATTGTAATACAGCTCAGTGATCTTCCTCAAAAGACCACTGTTGCAGCCTACGCCAATGAATTTGAGGAAATATACTGCAAGATCCAAAACCCATCACAATCTGACAACATACACACTAGAGCCTCATTCATCAATAAAATGAAACCCTCAGTTGCTGCCCTCATCTGCCCAGAGGCCAACACCTCTATGCCTGCTCTCATTGCAGAAGCCAAGCACACAAAAAGACGCGCAAACATGGAATATGCTGCACACAACAACAACCACTCCTCAAACAGCAATGGCAGAGATAATTCTAATGGCAACAAGCGCCAAAACACCAACCATAGCAACAGCAACTCCAATTGAAACAATGGTAATCACAGCCAGAGCGCAAACTGCTCCTGTCCCAAGAAAGAGGACACCGCCAAAGTGAACAATGCTGAAATTGCAACCCACTATGAATCTGACCCCACATTCTCTGACCTCAAAGGTCTCAAAACAGAGGAACAAGGAAAAGAGGAGGGAAAACAGGCCTAAGTGCCCCTGTCTCCCCCAAACTGACAAGAAATTGTACCAAGGCACAAAATTTGCTGCTCGCATCCCACGTGTCCCACAATCTTCCATTTTTATGAGCATAAAAATTAAAGATCACTCACAACTTCTTGTCTACCCATACACTTATAAATCTCATACATATAAAATTTTATTTGACTCTGGTGCACAACACACCATGGTTAGCAAACCATTTCTAACCAAATACAAGATACCAGTTGTCAAATACAACTTCAAATATGCCAGAATGGTAGACAAATCAAAGGTTTTACTTGAAGTAAAAACATCTCCCTTCATAATTGACCTCCAAGGCATTCAAAAGTTTATCAAAGGTCTTGTCATGAACAACATAAACTACAACATTGTAGCAGGCATGGACTGGTTCACCCAAGTGAGCCCCAGCATATGTTGGAAAACAAAGACCATGACCATCAAACACAATGGAGTCAATTTTAACATCCTCAAAGAACCCAACAATCTCATCCTAAGAGACACAGTATTTGTCTAAGTCATAAATCAGGACGGCTCAGAACTTCTAACCAAAGACAGTAACCTCCACATAATGAGGTAAACCAAATTCAATAACATACAAACAACCAAAATTCAATCCCCAGAGCTTGCAGTACTCCTAAATGAATATGCCCATGTATTTAAGGAAGAGCTAACAGAGCTACCCCCTGAACAGGAGGTCAAACATGGAATTAACCTATGCAAGACCATGCCCAAACCTGCACCCCTCTACAGACTTTCCTCTATGAAGACACAAACCCTCAAAAGTCACATTGAGGATAACCTAACTAAAGGCTTCATTTTCCCGTCTGAATCCCTGTGGGGGGCAGCAGTGTTTTTTGTAAAGAAAAGGGAAGTCTCACTCTGTCTAGTAGCAGACTAGAGAGCTCTCAATGCAAGCACAGTAAAGAATAAATATCCCATCCCACTTATAGAGGATCTGTTTGCAAGACTCTCTGGAGCCAAATTTTCCTCAAAAATTGACCTCACATCTGGTTATAACCAAGTGGAAGTCAAAGAGAAGGACATACCAAAGACCGCGTTCCGCACACAATTTGGGTCATTTGAATGTAAAGTAATGAACTTTGGGATATATAACACTCCTGCAACATTTGTCACCATGATGGACCAAGCGCTAAACAGTCTCTCAAACACATTATGTTACCTCAACAGCATCATTGTATTCTCAAAAACAAGTGAGAAACACCTCACACATGTCCGCAAGACACTTAATCAACTCACAAAGCACAAACTTTACGCAAAACCAAGTAAGTGCCAATTTATGGAAAAGGATCTCCTGTTCTTGGGCCACATTGTCTCTGATGGTGGCATCAAAGCAGATTCAGACAAAATTAAAGCCATAAATAACATGCAACACCCCACCTCTGTTAAACAAGTTATATGCTTTCTCGGAATGGTAGCTTACCTAAGGAAATACATCAAAGACTGCAGAAAACTAACCACACTAATCAATGACCTAACCAAGGGTAATTCCAAAAAGAAATTCATCTGGACACCAGAATGTGATAAGAATTTCCAACTACTTAAACAAGCTCTTATTGAATCACCAATATTGCAATACCCTAATAACAATGGGTGCTATGAGCTTGAGTCAGATGCCAGTGACACCACCATTGGCACAGTACTACACATCTGACAGCCAGGGTAGCAAGACTTCCTGCCAGTATGTTACAAAAGTAGAAAACCAACTAATACTGAGCAGAGGTACCCAATACACAATAAGGAATTGCTATTAATATACCACACATGCAAGAAATGGAGATGTTATCTAAAAGGGCATTTAAACGTCCAAGTAATAACTGACCATAAATCCTTAATATATTTAAAAACTCTGAACACACTCACACGGCAACAAGAATAATGGATGTCCCTGCTGGAGCAGCTCAATTTGGACATTCAGTATAAAAGGGGGTAGAGCTGGTCACAGCTGATGCTATCTCTAGGCTATGTCATCCAAGAGAGGATTATACTGACCACCTGGACCCTGACTGGCCCAACCTATATAACACTGAGTATGAGACAAAAGGGAAAGACCCCTCCACACATCAACTAACCCATGATACATTAGCAAAGAACAAAAAAAATTTCCACGTATCAAATGGCACAGTTTACCACATCATTAAAGACAAACATGTTGTGACAGAAATCACTGGATAATATGAAGCCGTTTCTAAATGATGGGGAATTACCACCCAAATCCACATAGAATTGATGATTAACCACCAACGTGGCTTTAAATATCTTTTTGTGAAATTTCCAATTGAAACTCCAGGATTAAGTAGAACAATCAATCCTAACCAGAGTAAACCAGGATAAATGACCTGGGAAAGCATCAATGCATCTTCAGCGTAGAATTCTGGGCATTGAGAAGTGACACAATTTTCATTTTCCAGAATGGGGAGAGGAGCTACAAAATTGGCTGGCATGAAATTAACATTTTGCGGCACCAACAACAAAGTTCCAGATGTTGGGCCCCATCTTCCTGAAATGATTCTGTTCAGAATCAGATTGTACGGGATATACCGCAACAACCCAAGCACAGGATGCATTTTTAAAATTTAAAATTTAGAATGTGGGATAATTGATTTTTATTGAGTAAATTTAGAAGGACTCAACTCTTAGAGTTGAAACAGGGAAAATTATTCAATATATACCAGAAAAATTGACTAAGCAATACCACCTGAGTCTTGATCTTCTATTCCTTTGGCATCTTCAAGTAAGTATCTAGTCCAGGTTGCAAAGAACCCTTGTGTGACCAGTTTCTGATAACCATGCTGATTAATGAGCTTATATTGGGTGACCCTCATATTAAGTTGATTTATCAATGTCAGTTTACAAGGGGGAGCTGGTTTCACCTGGCAAACTGGAGCAGCTGTGACCCATTTTTGATTGACCGTTTGGTTTAAATCCATTAACTTGGTCAATTTCAATACAGGTTTTCCGGCCTTCTGTGCCTTCTTACTTGGATGGATAATACCTGGCATTATGGAACCTACTGTGACACATGTTACCTATATCCCACTTGCAGAAAAAGTCAGCACTATACTAAGACATTGCCGCCTACTAGGACATACAAAGGCTAACAACCTATACCTCACTCTAAAAGAGATAGTATGGTGGCCCAATCTTAAACAAGACACAGTTGACATTTTGAAAAAGTGCACAGTGTGTGAGAAATACACCAGCACCAAGGCTCCACAGTCAACAATTAATCCAGTACCAGACCCTGAACTATTTAAGGTTTGGGGGCTGGACGTGGTGGGACCCTTCCCAGAAGCAAAAACCAAACAGCACTTCCTAATTGTAGCCATTGACTTTGCTATATGCTGGCCCATCTGCTGGGCAACACAGAACCACAAGGCAGAAACAATAAATTGCTTCATCAACAAGGCAATAATAGCCAACTACAGAACTTGTGACTACATCATGACATATGGTGCCACAGAGCTTTCAGGACACATAGTAAACAACAATTTAAAATCCAAAAACATCAATCACTCCACAACCTCGCCCTACAGGCCACAGGCCAACAGCAGAGTTGAACACCTAAACAGCAGCCTCATCAGAACCCTTGAGAAAATAATGGATGGCAAAGCCAAAGATACATGGTCACTATACGTGAAAAATGCATTATTAGTATTGCAGGTACACACCAACCAAAGGACAGGCTACTCACATTTTGAACTAACATACAGATACAAACCAGAGATAGTCACCCACAATAACCAACCATATGTGAAAATCCCCCGGGAAAACCTCCCACAGTAGAACAAGCACCAGCTCTACAACACATACACCATAAAGCTAAAATAGCAGAAACCAAAAGTCTTAAAGCATAAAAGGTAACCTCCACAGAGGAACCACTTCCAATCAAATCCCCCATCTGGGTCCTAGCAGTAAACAGGAAGAAGTTGGATTCAGTACACAGAGGACCAGAAAGAGTAATCAGATACAGACCAGACAGAAATACCTATCTAGTTAAGTTCCAAGGTGCCAAACATCCCATCATCAAGAAATACCACAGATCCCGCCTTTGCCTTAGCAAAGGGGAACACTTGACTCAGGTAGTACCCACTAGCAAACAACTCCAGGAACATCAGGCGGCAGCTGTCAAGACAAAGCCCCCTCCTGATGTACCAGAGTAACCCCTTAAGGGGGGTGTTGAGGAGATGGATGCACGGGTATTCTGGCTACTGCTGATACACTTAACATCCAGTCATTGCCTGGTTTAGTGCCAATCCAATATACTTTTCTACATACCAAGAAAGGCAACAAACAAATATCACATGACTTGTCCAAGTATCCAGTGACTCAAGCCCATTCTGCACATGACCATCCTTATCTTTGATCCAACTTATATCCCCATCACAGCGCAAGCTATATAAGTATAAAGTATTATCCAATAAAATATACTTCTCTTCTTCTTAATTTCATATTTGAAGCTTCCCCAAAAGTTGCTCCTCATCAGTAGAATAGTAGCATCCAAAATCAAAATGGTGGGGATAAAGATTCATATCCACAAAACATTAAAGATAAGCCAAAGCCTGAGACAGAAATACATTTATTGAAATTTACAAATATTAAACTTAGAATCGAGAAAAATAACTAATGCTAATGTTGCAACATCTTAAATTAATCCCTCTTGGGAAAGTAATTTCCTGAGTGACTCTTCAAACAATTCTCTGACTAATCATTAAGTTGGTGGTACTCTTATTATTTGCCCATCTATCATAGGGATCAAACATTTTGAGTCTAAAGAGAAACACTACTTGGACAAGCCCCATGATTGCTATGATGTGCATGGACAACATGTGACTTCTCATGATACTATATAATACTCTAAACTCATATCCAATAAAATATCATTCTCCTCATAATTTTACCCTTTATCTTGTTTATTATACTTCCAAGAAGTATATAATTGACAGTGATAGCACAGGTAGGTTATCCACACCTACACAACTTAAAAGAAAAATTCTTTAAAGAAAAGAACCCAGCAGATGGTACTCCCCCACCGGCTGGAGAAAATACAAAGAAAGTCAGGACATCCTTATGGAATTCACTGTCTTCAACAATATCTTTATACCAACCAAACAGTAAAAATTTATCAGTACACAAGGAGTTCTGAATCTACCTCCAGTCCCTGAAGCAACCAAATACCCATCATTGTATTTCAACACCTGGACTCAGCAGAAATTGGAACATTCTCAGGACTATGCCACAAAAATGCCAATCTCTGGATTCAAAGCACCCAAAATAAGTTTACACAAGTAGGCTACCCCTGGAAACTCTGAACAAGTGATTTCTTTTTTACGTGTTACTAGGGCTTCCTCACTCTTTGTAAGCAAATAATTCTATTAAAACCCTGGTCACAACAAAGACTGGGACATGTTCAAGAACGCCTTCATGGAAAGATTGCCATCAAAGACTCTGACGTTGTTATCATGACAGAACTCAGAACCTTTAAAATGACAGGAACTATTGAGGAGTACATTACAGCCTATGAAGACATACATGATTGAGCCCCCAACATAATCAACTTTGATGAGGCCAGACCACAACTGGACTTCTACAATGGCCTCCTCACACACATAAACTGTCAGTTCAACATGAGTTGTTACAAGAACCTCCAAGACATATTCTTGGAAGGAAAACAAGCTACATAAAAGTCTGAGAACCTGAATGTAACCAACAAGTGGAAAGAGAGTCCCACAGTAAAGAAAGACCCTCATCCCAACAAGCAAAACAACCAAGCTAATAACCCTCACCCTTGAGACAGAAACCGTCCAACTAAGATTAACCAGATGAGTACTGAAAACACAACTGAAGAGGGAAAAACTCAGGGGAGTGCTTAGGCAAGCTGCCCTATCCCACCTTGAAAGACTTGTACAGGAACCAAATTGTGGACTCAAGTACCATGATCCAAGTACCCTCCAGCAATTCTATACTGTTTGCTGCCCAAACTAGAAATAAACTCCTAACTTATCCTTTCTGCTTTTGCAGATATCAGGGCACAGCACTATTCAACACTGGAGCGGATCAATTTCTTGTCAACAAAAGATTTGCCAACCTTATGAAACTACTCATGGTCCAAAGTAACGCCAAGAGAGTTATCATGTCAGATAAAAGGAGCACACCAGTCACCAGAGAGGCAAAACCTTTACAGGCACAGATAGGGGACGTTCAGACAACCCTTGGTGGTCCAATCATTCAAATTCCTAAGTACAATGTAGTACTTGGTCTAGATTATATGAGAAAATCAACACCTCACATTGACTGGGATCACACTACCCTCACCATAAAAAAAGAAAAAAGTACACCACCATATGTACCCAACTTACCTTGACACCCTAATGAGAGACCATGTGTTTGTAAAGATTACCAAAGCAGAAGAGGAAAAGGACACTAGTAAGATTGACTGGAATACCTGCACATATGAGATTATTCACTTTAAAAATGTAGAAACCTCACTTGAGCAAGATCCAATCTGACAACAGCTAATCCAAGAATTTCCTTTCATTTTCCAAGAAAAGCCAGCAGGACTACTGCACAACCGGGGCATCCAGCATGAAATTGACCTCAAAGGGAGTGTACCAAAACCAGGACCTATCAACCTCCTAACATCACAAGAGGACAGCACACTAAAGGCCTATCTAGATGAAGCCCTCAAAAAAGGACTCATATGACCATCTAAATCTTCTTTTGGTGTGGCTGTCTTTTTTTGTAGCAAAGAAAGATGAAGGATTGCGCCTAGTCACTGATTCCAGGGCACTCAAAAAGGTCACAATTAAGAAAATGTATTTCCTGCCCCTGATTGATGACCTTTTTGACACCCTGGGGGGTCCCAATTTTTCACAAAAATTGACTTGACAGCAGGCTATCACCAAATATGTGTTAAGCCAGAGAACATACCTAAAGCAGCGTTCAGAACTAAGTATGGCTTGTTTGAATGTGTCGTTCTCAACTTTGGCATGAAAAATGCCCCAAGTACCTTTGTGACCTTTATGAATGAAGTTTTTAAAGAACACATTGGAAAAAGGGGTATTGTCAACCTTGACAATATAATCATATACATCCCAACCAAGAAAAAAAACTGGAAAGATGTCTGCCTGGTCCTCCACACCCTTCAAGATAATAAACTCATAGTCAAGCCCTCAAAATGTGACTTCTCAACATAACTCCCATTTTAGGACACATTATCAGCAAGGATGTAGCAAAGCCAGACCCAGAAAAGATATAAGCCATAACCAACATGCCAGCACCGCAAAATAAGAGTAAACTTTGTACGTTCCTAGGAATAGTAGCCTATGTTAGAAGATTCATCCCTGAATAGGGCGCCTTGACTGTCCCCTTATCCGCAATCACAAGCAAGTCAACAATGTTTGTGTGAACACTGTTGAGAGATCAACACTTTTGACAATTAAAAGAACAAATGGTCACTACTTCTATCTTACAATATCTAAATTGTGAAGGAGTGTATAAATTAGAAGCTGACACATTTGATTATGCAGTAGGAGGAGTACTCCAAATTCAAACTACATAAAAGGACTTTCTCCCTGTAGCATATGAATCAAGAAAGCTGTCTGATAGTGAGCAAAGATATCCAATACATGAAAGGAACTGATAGCTATTGTCCACTGTTAATGAAGTGACAATGTTATTTGGAAGGTACACAGATATTCAAAGTGCTAACCAACCATAAGTAATTGATATTTTTTAAGACTCAACAACACCTATATAGACAACAAGCTAAATGTATGAGCCTCATACAGAGGTACTCCATGATAATTGAATACAAACCAGGCAAGGAAATGCTTACTGCAGATGCCCTGTCAAGGCTATACTTTAAAAATCTCCTATGCACTAATGAAGACCCCAATTGGCCCATGTTAATAATGGGAAATATCTATGAGGGGTTCCCACCTGGTACACCAATGGACATCCAAGAGAAAGTCCTCAAGAACAAACATCTGTTCAAAAACGTATATGGTACTCTACACAGCATATTACCAAATGGTAATACTGTACCCTACATCCTGCCAACACAAAACATTGACACAATCCTTTGATACCAAAGAGATCTGGGTCACAACTGTAGCAGAAACTTTTATGAGTACCTCAAGACACACTACTAGTGGCCCAACATTCTGGACAACATCAAGGAAGTACTAGACCAATGCAAAGTCTGTGAAAAGTACACCTGCTCTAAGCCACCCCCAAGTCAGTAATACCAGTGTCAATCACACAGCCTTTCAAAGTGTGGTCAATGGATATTGTGGGATCAATGTCTGGAAACAACAATACAAAAATTAAATTACCACAGCTATCAACTATGCAACATGATGGCCTATAGCACAAGCCACAAAAGAACACAAAGGAAACAATTTAAGATAATTTATTGGCAAGTAAATCATAGCTAAGTTTGGGAAGCATGAACTCCTAGTCACAGACAGAGGAACCAAACTCAAATCTTTTGACATCATTATCTACCTTGCTAAAAATGGAGTAAAACACACCATTGCCAGCCCCTATCACCCACAAGCAAACAGAAGAGTTGAAAGACTAAATGGTTCCCTTATGGAAGCTCTAAGTAAATTGTCTGCCAACAATCAAAAGCCTGGGGTAACATGCTGCCAACAGCACTTATAATGTGCAGAACACAATTTGACTGCAATGCATGCAAAAGCCCGTATGAACTTGTCTATGGACATAAACCCACCATTGTTAGCACTAAGTAAGGACCACAATTACCCCTACCTAAGAAAGTACCATATAAATATGACCCTGACATATGGTACGCCAGGAGAGACCAGGAGGACAAGGAAAAAGAAAGGGTTGAGAGAGAAGCAATCCCATTACAACAGGAACACTTCCAAGTCAGGGACAAGATCAGGGTTGTTAATCACAATATGCACAAATTAGAACCAGGGTTACAAGGACCAGGAATCATCATGGAAATTAAGCAAACATAATGCACCTTTTCAAAGGAATTGGCGCTTGTATATAACTCAAGTGTATACACCATGACCAACCCCGCCTGTGAAAAGCAAGAACAGCTCAATGTAACTCCTGTATTACTGTACCCAATGCAAAATTGGATCAATACCAAGCCCAAATCCCCAAAACTCTCAAGAAAATCCCTAAGGTTCCACCTTCCAGCACCCCAGGGGGAGATATTGCAACATCTTTAATTAATCTCTCTTGGGAAAGCAATTCACCAAGTGACTCTACAAACAATTCACCGACTAATCATTAAGTTGGTGGCACTCTTATTATTTGCCCATCTATTACAGGAATCAAACATTTTGAGTCCAAAGAGGAACAATACTTGGACAAGCCCCATGATTGCCATGATATGCATGGACAACATGTGGCTTCTCATGATACTATATAATACTCTAAACTCATATCCAATAAAGTATCATTATCTTCTTAATTTTCGCTTTTATCTTGCTTATTATACTTCCAAGAAGTATATACTTGACACTAACCATAACACAGCAAGGTGAAAAGCTTAAAAGATGAGCAAAAAATCTTCAGAATAGAATTCAGGACGTTCAGAGACACAATTGGCCTCCAATTACATATCTAATTGGTGAAAATCAACATTAAAAAAGTTTAAGTACATTAGTTTTTAAACCGGTTGAGATAAATGTATATTATTCAGTTTAGAACGCATGAGCTCAGTCACAAAACATATTTCAACTGGAACCAGTTGAAGGTTAATTTGCTCAATAAAGCTTCCATTTATCTAGGCTGGAAAACAAAAATTAGTCAATGTCAAAATAAAAGTGAAGTCAAATACTGAATTCCAAAAATGAGATAGCAAACACATGGAACTCAAATTCATAACATACACAATACAGTCACTTGCTGAAGCATTCTACATCAAATTTGATTTTGAGTGTTGTGATCTGAGGCGCGGCGCAGAGTCACAACGGGAAATCCTAACCTTAGGATTGGATTTTTACTAAGTCTTGGTTAGAATGGCAGGGAAGGTGATGTGATTACCTTGTGGCCCTGATTGAACAATATCTGCTAGACGTGGCTAGAGAGGCGCTAAAGTACGTGGAGACACAAAGACAAAAATGTGAATAAAACTTAATTTTATTAGAGAATAGGAAATGTAATATATAGTGGTTTGTAATACCACAAAAGAATACCAGGACGGTAGGATCACTTGCCACAAGCATGAGTGGGGCAAGTGAGTTGCGTAGGATCAAGAAACTGAACAATTGTATTTCCCAATTTGGAGCCAGCCTCACTTCAAAGGGTAAAAGCAAAAGAGAGATATTTTTCCTCAAAATAACCCAATGAAGGCAAATTAAAACATGGTGAATGGCGGCATTCACAAAATTGCCCCCTATAGATTGGCCTTAGGGGGGTGATACTTGTGGAGGAACTTAGCATGCACGCAAGAAAAAGGTCAATCACTAGAGAGGAGTTTTACCGTATACTCCAATCCTTGCTTGAAGGTCACTTCCAAGGGCCCAATCCACAACAAGTCTAGCTTATGAGCTTGACCTCCTACTCTGTGTTGATAATACATAACATGGTCTCCAATGGTGAACTCAGGCAGGGGGGATCTCCTGGCATTTTCAGGGGAGAGCTCCAGCAGCTTGGTCTTATAGGCAGACGTGTAGGCAGTAGCCTGTATATCAATGCTGCTGTTGACTAGATCTTTGATGTGCTCATAAGGGTTCATGGCCTTATCAGAGGAGAGTAGTGGCCCCCAAGAGCGGCAGGATAGTGGCTTCATAACCATACAGCATAGCAAAGGGGGAATACCCAGTGAGCAATGTTTGCTAAGGTAATAGGCAAAGAGAGCAGCAGGTAAGTATAGATCCCAGTTGGCAGCATCAGAGTAAGTGAGCTTTCTCATGATAGAAACCAGAGTTGAGTTGGCGCGCTCAACTGCCCCATTGATGGAAGGATTATAGGGGGAAGAGAAAGACTGGTGAGACCCCAAGGCTTCAACCACCAAGGTCACTAACCTGGCGTTAAAATTAGTCCCATTGTCAGACAATAACACCTGAGGGTAACCATGTCAGAAGAATACATCTTACAGCAGAAAGGCGGCAGTAGTCTTGACAGTGATGTCTTTAGTAGTAAGAGCTTCTAACCACTTTCTAAAATGATCAACAGCAATTAGGATAAAGCGGCAACCAGAGCGGGAGCAAGGGAGAGGTCCTACAGCGTCAATACTGACAGTGTGAAATGCGTATTGAGGGGGGACTAGCTTGAACTCATGAGAAGCGGCTTTAGGTTGCTGGAGTTGGCAATCATGGGAACTAGCAATAACATCTGGGATCAGCAAGTGAAGATTTTCCCAGAAGTAATTCTTCTGGAGCCAGTCAAAGGTATTGGCTATGCCTCCATGTCCTGTCTCCTTATGAGCTTGAAGCACCAAAAAAGGCAAAGACTAGGCCTTACATAGGGCAAGTAGTGGTCTTGTACTTTCTTGAAAAGCTGATTGTCACAAATGAGGGTGTCTTCAGATAGCTTAGAAAGGGCAACTCAAACTTCCTCTGTCTTGTTCTCCCATGACAAAGGATATCCAATTAGTTCATACAACCAGTCAGCTTCAGCAGGGTGTAGAGAAAGGATGGGCATTCTGGACATTCTGTCAGCATTCTGATGTTGAATCCTGTGGCGGTGCAACACAGTGAAGTCATACTCTTGTAAACAGAGAGCTCATCTAGCTAGTCGTCCTTTGGGTTCCTTGAGTTGCTGTAGCCATTTGAAGGAAGCGTGGTCAGTAACCACAGTGAAATGGGTGTCATACATGTAGTGGCAGAACTGCTTGACGGCATACAGCACAGCAAGGCACTTCTTCTTGGTCACACTGTAGTTCTTCTCATGCTTATTCAGTACACAAGAGGTATAGGCTACAGGGTGATCCACACCTTCATTGTCCAGTTGAGCCAAGATAGCCCCAATAGCCAGGTCACTAGAATCAGTATATAAGATGAATTCCTTATTGTAGTCAGGATATACTAAGATAGGAGCCTCTTTGAGTTTTTGTTTGAGGGCTTCAAAGGCTTGTTGTTGACTGGCAGTCCATTTGAAAGGGACTTTATGCAGCAGCTGGACCAAGGGTTTGCTAGTGTCCGCAAAATCAGGATGTAATACCTATAGTATCCCATCATGCCCAGAAAGACTTGGACTTCTTGCAGGGTGGTGGGCAGAAGCATTTTGTCAATGGCCTCAACTTTCTTAGTCATGGGGTAAATTCCTGTCTGAGGCATCTCATGCCTAAGAACTCAAGGCGTTCCTTGAAGAAGGCACACTTAGATGGGTTTAACTTAAGTACAGCCTCCAGAATCTTTATGAAAACCTCCTTAAGATGGGCCAGGTGATCAGTGAAGGTAGCGCTGAAGACAGTTATATCATCTAAGTACACTAAAACACATGAGAGCTTCAAATCACGGAGGATGGAATCCATGGCTCTCTGGAAAGTAGCTGGAGCATTGCAGAGTCCTTGCAGCATTTGTGTAGGCTCAAACAATTGTTCTGATGTGATGAGCGCAGCCTTCTGACGGTCTTCAGGGGAGAGATAACTTGCCAGTATTCAGAAGCCAGATCCATGGCAGAGAAGAACTTAGAGCCCCCAAGGCGGCAGAGAGCATTGCCAATGTGTGGTAAGGGGCAGGAATCCTTTTTGGTTAAGGAATTCAAGCGTCAGTAGTCCATCACATTAAAATGACCTCCATCCTTCTTCTTCAGTATGAGCAAGGGGGAAGCCCATAGACTTTGGGAAGGAGAAAGTAGTCCAGCGTCTAGAAGTTGCTTAAGCTCTTTAGACACCTGAGCATCTTCTACTTGACTGTGGCGGTAGAGTTTAGAGCAAAAGGGGGGAGCATCACCAGTATCAATCTGGTGAATGATGCCTTTGGTTTACCCATAATCTGTGCTTTCTTTAGCAAAGATATCCAAAAACTGGTTCAGTAGGTCAAGCACCTGCTTCTGTTGAGCCAGAGATAGTTGCGGAAAGTCTTGGGCAGTGAACAATGATAGGACTTGTGGCTCATCTTCAGGTAAGTTAAAGTCCTGAAACGTACCAAAGTGATGGAGAGATAGAACTTCAGGAGCATTCAACAACTTTCCATAGCCAACAACCTGCCCTCTAGACACATGTATGAGGAGAGCAGTCAAGTTGGCAACCAGCAGTTGAACAGAGTCTTTATGGGAGACATCCAAGATTCCTGGGCAGAGATAGGGTTTGTTGCGTCCTAGCAAGGGAGGAGAGTACAACTCTAGGAATGTACACTCAGGCAGCTCATACAATATTTGGGAGTCTAGGATAGCCTGAGACCCAGGAGGAATAGTCACAGCAGAAGTGGCCAAGAGAGGAATCCCTTCAGATGCAGGACAAGCCATAGGAAGACACTTCATGTTGGAGGAATGGGTTTGGTATTTTAAAGTGAAAACACCAGTGGGGTATTCCAAGGCACATGTCTTGAGGCGCTTCCCAAAAAATTTAACTGGCTCTTCAAAGATCAGAGGGACCTTGTATCCCAAGATAGAGAGGTAGCTGTCCTTTAAGTTGATGATCCCATTATATTCCCCAAGGAATTGAGTACTAACTAGAAGGCCGTAGCTCTCATTCTCCAAGACAACAGCAGGAGCAGCCAAGAGTAGCTTGCCAAATTGCATGGGCAAAGCAGAATAAGCTCCTATAGCGCAAGTCATGGACAGCCCTGCTGTGCCATACAACTGATGATAGTTAAGGTTGGGGGCAAGTTTGAGTTTCTTGACCAGCTTTGAGGAGACAACATTAACAGGAGACCCTGTGTCTAAGACAGCCTTAATTTCAACCTTATGGATGGATATTTCAACACAAGTGGTGATGCAACCAAAGGGAGGGAGGACAGCCAGAATGTCATGAGCTTCTATTAGTTCTTTGTCCCACTTTTTAATCATGAATCTGAGGCCCAGGAACTCCTTATAGACTGTCTGGATAGGGAGCAAGACAGAGACGTTTTTGAACACAGCGTCAGTGACCTCAGCAGCTTCTTCAGAAGACTTGAAAAGCACAGAAGATCTCTTGGCTTGGGTGAGGTAAGGGCAAGAGACAACCTCCTTGGCTTCAGGAAGAGGCTTGGCAGTTGTAGTAGTCTTCCAAGAAAGTAGCTTTTAAGGGACTGCAATAGTTTCAGGGACAACCAGGACAGAATACCTATAGGTATCAGGATCTTCTACATCAGAATTTTCCATTTCAGAGTCATCAGATATGTTGCGGAATAGCAGCAGAATGAGAGGAGCCTCAGAGTCAGCAGGCTAAGAGTCAGCAATGGAGGGGGTAATTGGAGGAGACTGGGAAGAATTGTCAACTAAAAGCATATCTGCTTCTAGGTTGACTGTTCTTTTCCCGCCTGTTCTTTGGGATCAGCTCCTTCAACTCAAAGATTGGTGCAGAATTGGGAATCATGACCTATTTTTCCACAGTTATGGCAACCCTGTTGTTGAGGAGGATTCTGCAAGTTCATGGTAAGGATACACAGACCACGTGAAGACAAACCAGATGTAAAAGCAGCACAATTCTCCTGCACAACTGCACCATAATGGGTAAGGTGCATATCATGCAACAGTGTCTTTATGCTCTTCATGGAAGAAAGTATGGCTTTATGGGCCTTGAAGTGAAGACACAGGAGCTAGTTAACCTTGAGGGCTTAGGCGCAAGCCATGTATGCTTCATGTGCAGTCAACTGGTGGCTTGTGATCAGTTGTTGTCCTTCCATGTAGAATCTATCTGCAAATTCAGCTAGGGTCTCCTTTGGTTTGAAAGCAATGCGCATGAAGGTGTCCTTCTTCACTTCCAAAATAAGGTCACCACCAAAATTGTCAATCAGAAGTTACTTCATATCTTCCCAGGTTTTGATGGTGGGCAGCTCTGGAACTACTACCTCTTGGCAGGTCAGGTGTAGACAGGTCAGAATGTGTTCCTTCTTAACTTCATCTGAGGCTCTTCTCATGGCAGTTTTGTAGATAGTTAGGAAAGCTGAAATGGTAAAGGTTTTGGGGTCAAAGACTTGCTTAAAGGTAGGCTCAAAGTGTGCTTCTGTAGTTGGGCCACCATTGTTGCTATTGAGTACATTTATGTGTGGGGAGAATTATACTTCTGACTTGGTGGGGGCTGTCTGGCCTACAGCTGGTAAACAATTTCTTCAAGGGTAGTCAAGGTTTCAGCAGTGCAGGTGCCCGTATTATTAGCTAGGATGGTCTGTTGCTCAGTAACATCCAGGCGCTGGCCCTGTGCAATTACTACCAAGGACAGCTCAGCCAGCCGGGAAGAAAGAGATGGGTCCACCAAAAGGCAAGGGGCAAACATGTCATTTACTGAATCAATCACTTCACTTAGTTCTTGTACGTTTTTATCAAGATCAGAGTGATCTTGCTTCAGGAGGTCCACTTAATTAACTAGAGCTATAAACTCTCTAGCACAATGAATGTGGGGGGCTCCTGAAAAGTCAGGGCAACAACCATCTTTACCCACAACTTCAGGTGGATTAACTACAGACGCCATTGCCTCACACAAAGTAGCAACCTCTTGTTGTAATTCAGCAACCTGAGCTGTCAGTGTAAGCACTTGAGATTCAGGCTGAGGGGCTTTGGGGGGGGCAATCCTGACTGTGGAGAGATGCTCTTAAATCTCAAATTGCATCCCAGAGCCTCTGTTCTCTATCTGCTAGCTTTTTGGATAGAGGAGAAGGCAGGGCATCTGCTTTGGAGGCAGAAAGTTCATTTACTTGAGTCTGAAGTTTGGCAATGGTAGCGGCAGTAGCAGCCCTTTCTTGATCAAAGTCCTTGCCAAGTTTGAAGAGGCCCTTTGCAGCATGGATTGCTAATTGCTGTAATTGATCAAAGGAATAAGCACTGAACTTGTTGAGTTGTTGTACAAGTTGTTCAAAGTTGGAGATAAGCGTTTAGAGTAGAGTCTACTTGGGCACGCCAGGGCTGTTCCAGTTGGTGGAACTCATGAAGGCGCTCTCTGACATACTTGGGGATGGATTGGCACATTCTTTCAATGGAGGTGACCAAACAAGATTGGGAGGTGACAGAGTTGCGCTGATTGTCAGATACTAAGGAAAACAGGGAATGAATCCACTGCTGGTAGGCCGCAAACTGATCCCAGTGATGGGTGATGGCAGCTTGCAGCAATGAAATCTCCTGAATGTGGAGCCCTGATACCATTTGATGATGTGATAAGGCAGATTGTACAAAGGAGGATAATAAATGTACAGCAGAGCCAGCCTCTGAGAGGAGATGCTGTGGAAATTGTGGAGCCACAATCAATTCATAGTATTCTGCTTGATTGAACTGAAGCTGGAGGCAAGGGATGGCCCCATCCCAGGCTATCCCAAGGGCTACTGCCATGACTTGTTCCAAGTCAGGGGTACCCAAAGGGTAGGCCACTAGGCAGGGACCACTCCCATGGTTCAGCACAGTAGAGACAATAGGCGGGTCAGCAACGTCTTCCTCAATAGGAGGACTGGTAATTTCAGGCAAAGTCAGCTCTTGTATAGGTGGAGGCAAGGGTCCTGAAAATGGAGTTGTAAAGGGGGTAACCAAAGCGCTTACAGCCCTGTAGTGAGCACCATTTTTGTTGTGATCTGAGGCACGGCACAGAGTCACAACAGGAAATCCTAACCTTAGGATTGGATTTGTACTAAGTCTTGGTTAGAATGGCAGGGAAGGCTATGCAATTACCTTGTGGCCCTGAATGAATAATATCTGCTAGACATGGCTAGAGAGGCGCTGAAGTACGTGGAGACACAGAGACAAAAATGTGAATAGAACTTAATTTTTATTGATGTATAAGAAATGTAATATATAGTGGTTTGCAATACCACAAAATAATACCAGGATGGTAGGATCACTTGCCACAAGCATGTGTGGGTCAAGTGAGTTGTGCAGGATCAGGAAACTGAACAATTGTATTTCCCAATTTGGAGCCAGCCTCATTTCAAAGGGCAAAAGCAAAAGAGAGAGATTTGTCCTCAAAATAACCCAAAAAAGGCAAAATCAAAACATGGTGAATGGCGGCATTCACGACAATGAGTGTGTGGCAAATATGATACAAACAGAGAGCGTATGAGGTTCAGTCACAAAAGTGATGAACTCAAACACAAAAAGACTCATTTTTTGAAAATATTGATTATTTTTGGGACTCAAATTGGAAAGTGGATTTCAGGAGTGAATTCACCAAAATCTATTCAGGGAACTTCAGCATTATTTTCAATGTACGCACATCCAAATTTGGACATTTATGTCTGATAGAATGTCTAAAAAAGGAGCACTAATTTTAATAAATAGAATTTTATAGAAATACTTTTTTGCTTTTCTGTTTTAATAGAATTTTTGTTGTTTTTTTATTAATATGAGTTTTTCAAGTAAAAGTAACACTTAATGAAATACGCCTGTTGAAAATAGGAGATATCTTTGTTTGAAAATTGGCATGCCAACTTGTGGTCAATCTAGCACCATACCACTGGGTTCTCTGGTGCTAGATTGACCACAAGCTAGTGTGCCAATTTGCAAACAAAGACATGTCTTATTTTCAACAGGCTTATTTTATTTAGTTAAACTGGTTGCAATAACCGAGGCGTGTCTGGTCTGAGCCAAGCACAAAGACACTACATGTACACCCATTCTGATTGGCTCTGTTGTTGGAATGTATCCATTTTGATATAAGATAAAATGAAAACAGTTTATCTATGTAATTTATTTATTGTAATTTTTATCACTCCATATATAGTAGCATGAAAGCTAGTAGTCACTACTGTTTATTTCAAATTAGATTTTTAGATTTCTATATTAATTATTTTTGGTTGTAAATGTGCTCTGTTAATCATGAGTTTGGATAAATTTGATATTTTTATTGATTCTAATCCCAAAACAGATACTCAGAAATTTGTTTCCTTTTTGTATTCTAGATTGCATTCTTAATTAGGGCAAGTTGGTAACAGTATTATAGATTCATTCATGCGTTTTGATATTTGATATTTACGTTGTCTGTTTCAGTTGCTATTAAGGCTTGTTGTTAGATCAAGTTTGTAACTTTTGTGACTGAGTTTCATGTGTTCACCAAAAACATAGTAAGCATAGTAGATGCGTTCTGTGACTGAAACTCATGTGTTCTAGTGTTTGGTACATTTGTTGTTGAATTGTTAAGCATTTGTCCCCAGTTTAAATAGGTTGTTGTATGATTGGACATTTACACCAAATAGCACTCATTTTCTGTGAAATTATCTTCTATTTATGTGACGGAAATCACTGGATAATATGAAGCCGTTTCTAAATGATGGGGAATTACAACCCAAATCCAAATAGAATTGATGATTAAACACCAACACGGCTTTAAATATCTTTTTGTGAAATTTCCAATTGAAACTCCAGGATTAAGTAGAACAATCAATCCCAACCAGAGTAAACCAAGATAAATGACCTGGGAAAGCATCAATGCATCTTCAGCGTAGAATTCTGGGAATTGAGAAGTGACACAATTTTCATTTTCCAGAATGGGGAGAGGAGCTACAAAATTGGCTGGCATGAAATTAACATTTTGCAGCGCCAACAACAAAGTTCCAGATGCTGGGCTCAATCTTCCTGAAATGATTCTGTTCAGAATCAGATTGTACAGGATATACCGCAACAACCCAAGCACAGGATGCATTTTTAAAATTTAAAATTAGAACTTGGGATAATTGATTTTTATTGAGTAAATTTAGAAGGACTCAACTCTTAGAGTTGAAACAGGGAAAATTATTCAATATATATCAGAAAAATTGACTAAGCAATACCACCTGAGTCTTGATCTTCTATTCCTTTGGCATCTTCAAGTAAGTATCTAGTTCAGGTTGCAAAGAACCCTTGTGTGACCAGTTTCTGACAACCATGCTGATTAATGAGCTTATATCAGATGACCCTCATATTACGTTGATTTATCAACGTCAGTTTACAAGGAGGAGCTGATTTCAGCTGGCATACTGGAGCAGCTGTGACCCATTTTTGATTGACTGTTTGGTTTAAATCCATTAACTTGGTCAATTTCAATACAGGTTTCCTGGCCTTCCAGGCCTTCTTACTTGGACGGACAATACCCGGCATTATGGAACTTACTGTGACAATTTAGATCTATCAAGTTGAAATACGTTTTGTGACTGAGTTCATGCGTTCTAAACTGAATAATATACATTTATCTCAACAGGTTTGAAAACTACTGTACCAGCTCTAGGAAATTTTCTCAGCAACCAGTAACAAGACAGTTAACAATCAAGTTAACAGAAAAATGGTATAAAAGCCCCAGGAGGAGATCCATTATGAAACTTCAAAAACAAGAAAAAATGTAAGTTTTTATTTCAGAAAGACTTGTTAGAGGTTTTAGGATGGACTCAAATATTGAAAGTTAATTGAAATCAAAACCTGCAAATATAACAAACTTGGCTAAGCTTTTCATTTTCATGTACATTACCTGGGACCAAAATCAGCTAAGATTTTGGTTATTGTCAAGTATACTGTATTCAATCAGGGAAGAGATCTTTGGTGCTCAATTTATAGAATCTTTGTAATGATAGTGTAAAATGTGACTTGGAAATTACATCAACTTATCTCAATAAGTCCTAACTCAACAGGAAAATCTTTAACTGGTACTTAATTGGCTGTCATCCACTTCCTATCAACAGTTTTTTTAGATCATTTGACTCTGTTAAATTTTGAGCTTTTTTACTTTCACCTTTAGATTTTATATTGTGACAGAAATTACCTGGTATAATGAAAAATACTGTGACACAATACAGCCAGTGCATATCATGACCAGGCTGTCTGTGTAGGCCGAAAATAGAGTTATTAAAACACAAGTACCCAATCAAAAAGGTGGCAAAGAGACAGGGGATAAACTTAAAGTCACACAGAAGCAACAATCTGTCAAGACTCACAGCCTGTGAGAAAGAAAGTTTAAACCCAAGAAAGCCCAAGCTATCAAAAAGGGCCTTTAATATTGTAACATCCAAAATGATGAACAACAAGGAAGTTAAGCATATTTCTTTAGTGTACCCAACTATTTTCTGCCAGGATTTGGGTCCACCAAGCCTGATACAGAGGGTTTAGTCAATGTTCAACACTAGCTATGAACCTTATGCAAGTAAAGGTGACAACAACAAAGATCCCTATTAATATAGATCAGTACAAAGATAGAAGGTGTTGAAGAAGGTCAAAGCATTTTATAAAAAAGTGCACATGCTATGTATGACAGCTGTTGTACAGAACCACAATTAATATGTGCTCAAAAATCCCAAACAGATGGTTTTACTCAACATACAGCTCCCTATCTTTATCGAGTTGATACAGGGCACTAATGGCTGCAAGAAGGCTGCAGGTATTTACCAAGTTCTGCTAAAATTTGCCAAAAATATTTACAGTCCTTATATTCACACTGGATAAACTTTATTAGTTAAGAAACACAAGCCCCTGCCAACCCTACTCACTAAGGAGCACTTTTGAGCCATCTGTCAGTGGATTAACCAAGACTACTATCTTGAACTGGAAAATATACATTCTATGTTCAAGCCCACTTTTGGCATATGTAGGCGCCAATTTATTTTGTTATTGCATGGCCAGAAGGCTCAGGTTTTCATGAAAAAACTCAGGGTATCTCCCTATAATTGTAACAGCCCCATCAATATGAAGGCCCAGCAAAAATATGCATAGATATACACTGCTCTCAAGGACAGAGGGACAGTCAAATAATATTATATCAATAAAATAAGATTTTGTGTTGTCTTTACACAATCATAAATCTATGTCCTCAAAGAAGCTAAGCATGGAGTATCTTGGTGTGCACCAGTTCAAGCCACAGACTATTTCATGGTGGCTCTCCTTGGTTAAAAAGGGTATTGAAATGTAACAAATGATCAAGAGATCCCACAAAAGTGAAATCTTTTTCACATTTTTCCAATTAGTCCAAGAGCATTTCAGGTGTACAAGCTTGAAGCTTACTATTTTATTTTATTGGATTAAAGTGGACCTCAAAATAGTGGCTGATGTTATCAGAAAATTCACAATGATCAATACATGAATTGCAGCTGGCCCACAACAATTGGCCACATCAAATTTGAGCCTGTTATTTCTTCCTACTTAATCCTGATTTTTTGACCCAATAAAGGAGGTATTTAGATGGCGCAATCAAGATGTCAAGTAAGAGGCTCTAGCTGAACCTAGGAAGTTGTTTGATTTGCTGCAGGTTGGGGCCCATAATCTTGCAGCAGCACCATTGAAGATTTTTTACGCCCAATCTGAATCATATATTTTTCTGTTCCTTGACAACTAGCCAATCAATTAAGAGTGATGACTCTTTTTTAAATCTAGGAAATCATGTGTGCATTCCTTTTATTATTTTTTTAAATTTTTTCATTGGTATTGATTTTTTTATGTATTATTAGTGTTGTAACTGTGCTGTATTAGCAAGTTACAGAGGGAAAATATTTTGGAAGCTATATAATTATATTTATTGAGATATATGCCTTATATAGTTTGAAGGGATTATTTTAAGAGGAACATGATTATGAAAATCAACCAGTTGGATTAAACAGGGGGAGGCTTGATCCATATAATGAGTCAAGCATTAAATTGAGCTATCCACCAAGTAAAGACTGTTAATGGCTCTTGTTTACTTGTTTAGAAATTTGAGTTGACTTCCACATTTGGATTCAAGTTGTGGGGAAGTCAATTTGAGTGATACAGGGTCTCTTGTGTGGAAATTTTCTGGGGGGTTAACCATGCTGTTTTAAAACCATCTGGCTAAAGGTTGGCTTCCTCTGTTAGAAGGTCTGAGGGAAGGTTGTCAGGGGCACATGATCCATATTCCACCAACTGCTGTTCTGTTGCTGGGATTATATTCTTGCGTTGTTTCTGGCAGGCCTTGTATGAGCAAAGCCTATTGTGGTGTAGGACCTTGTCCTTTTTTCCTCTTGTCCAAGACTTGCATCATGTAATTATTGTTGTCATTTACCTTTAGAACAATGGTGGGGCCTACCTTTTTTGGGTGTAATTTGCTTTTGTTAATGTTCATTACCCAGACCTTGTCTCCAACTTCATGTCTGTATTTCAGAGGAATAAACAATCTTATATGCATTTCTCTTCCCTGATTGATTAATCAGCATTGAAACAGAGAACTTGAGGATCAGATCTGGGTAGAGCTGGTTTTGGTATTATTATTTTGGGCCCCATTAGGGCCTGAGCTATATTAGGTTGTGTGTCATAAACTAGTTTGAAGGGACTCTTCCCAGTGGATCTGTTCACTTGGGTGTGGCAAACAAGGAGGGAATTAGAAAATTTCTTGGGCCAATCTTCAGGGTTTCTGGTAGTGAGTTTGGTAAGGCTTGTACTAAGCTATCATTCAATCATTCTACTCTGTTATTGGCCTGAGGATGATAAGTCATTATTACCATGTGTTTCACTTATTTTTTTACCATATATACATTAGTGTCATTGTACATTAGTTCTTTACCTCTGTCTGATATCAGCAGTTCTGGCTTTCCAAACTTTCTGATAATTTTCTTGCCTATGAATCTTTGAATGTAATTAATGGTGTGGGCTTTAATAGCCTGCACCACTGGCCATTGTGTTGGCAAAGCTAATGGCAGTGTTTAAATACTTCTTATCATTGCTTTTTATAGGAATGTGACCTACAATGTTTAGTGCCCACACTTTGAAAGGTAATTGAGTTCAGATTAGCAGTACTGACTTGAAAGGGGTGTCACTATTGGCAAAATTCTCACAAGCCTTGTATTATTCAAGTAATTAATGGATGTCTATTAAGAGGGTAGACCATCATACTTTATTCTTTAGAAACTTGTACAGATTCCTACTCTTGGTATTCCTGAGATATCTGTGGTATTGTAAGACAATGTCTACTATTTGGTGTGTGAGTACATATGAGATAATTACTCCATCAGAATTTTTTTAGTGTAATGCTTCTATAGATTTCTGCAAAAAAGTATTTGTTTTTTATGATAGTGTTGCAGGTAATGTCTGTGGTGCCCAGGGGATCCTTTGTCCTTTGTGCGCAACACAAGGAGAGGCCAATTGGGATCTAACCCAGTTTTTCCTATAGAGGCCCAAACATAGAGCCAGGACTGTGTTCTGCAGTGATCAATTCTGGTCCTGGCTTGTCCTGATCTTCATGTTGAACATTTCAAGGGATGTCATTCATCTGGCTTGTCTGCAGAGAAGGTTTGCTTACGTTTTAAAGTAGAGGAACAACTTTTGATTGGCAAGGGCAGTAAACTACTCTTGTATTTTGAGATAATAGTAGCACTTCATCAAGAAGTGTACAATCACAAGTAGCTCTTTGCCATGAATTGGGTAGTGTAATTTAATGTCAGTTAACTTGCAAGATTTTTATGCTTCTGGCAAGAAATCTCTGCCACCAGTATTTATGTGAAGGACAACACCTATGAATGTGTCTGAGGCATTGGTTTTAAAGTGGTAGTCTTGGTCCCTTATTGAATACTGTAGGATAGGAGCAGATAATAGCTTTTCCTTGAACTGGAATAAACAGAGGTATTTTTGGGGTGTCCACAAAAACTTGGAATTGGTGCCTGTGATGGACAACAGAGGAACCATGAGTATACCACAGTCCAGGAGGAAACAGCGTATGTAGGCAACCATGCCAAGAAAGGTTATTAGTTTGCGTTTTTCTTTGGTAGGTAGCATACTGCAAATAGCCTGTATCTTCTGTTTGTTGGATTGAATCATGTCCTTAGATACTATGTGATATAATATTGGTAATTTCTCCCTGAAAAACTGGCATTTTGAGGGTTTCACTAGAATTTTGTGTTGGTATTATGTGGCAAACACTGCTTTCAGGTTTTTTCAATGCTGTTCAATTTTTGGTCATACACAATTATGTCATCAAAAAACAAGATCATGTTTACTAATATGGGATGCAAACACTTTGTTATGAACTTGAAAATTTAGACATCATATTAGTCATCCTGAAGTTGAGAACAACACACTTGTAGGACCCATACTTGGTACAGAAGGCAGTTTTTGGGATGTCTTCCTCTTTAATTTGGATTTTATTATACTTGGCTGTAAGGTCAATTTTAGAAAGAATGGTTATGCCTCCAAGTGCATCAAAGAGATCACCAGTCAAAAGTAATGGGTATAAATTTCATATGATGACTTTGTTTAGAGCTCTGTAGTTGGTGAATAGTCATATAGACCCGTCCTTTTTGGCTAAAAAGAAAATGCTGTTCCCAAAGGTGATTGTGAAGTTCTGATGAGACCTTTCTCCAAGGCTTCTTTCAGGTAAGCACAAAGAGCATCATCTTTGTTTGAAGCGAGGCAGTAGGTGAGTTGTGCCTTAGTTAAAGCACCTTTTAACTGTATGGAGTGATGTATGTGTTTCTCAGGAGGTAATCCTGATAAGGAATCATTAAAGATTTCTGAGTGTCTCAAGACTATTTCCTGATCTTGGGGGGGATAGTGTCCTGTTTATCCTTGGAGTGGATAACCTTGTACTATCAGGATTCCTGTTTAATAGCCTTGAGGTTATTTTTTCTTCATAGGTCTTAGTTATACATGCAAACATGTGGTCCCTTAGGAGTTGTTCCACTGTGTCTGAATATATATGACGGTTGATTCCCTTACGTTTAATGGTTAGCACTGATGTAATACAATCAACATGAGGGTTGTTTCTTCTTAACCAGTCCAAGACAAGTACCACATCAAATCTGGGGAAGTCAATAATGGATCTTTGAATAGTAAAATGGAGGTTTTCCAGGGCAATGTAAAAGAGGGCAGTCTCCCAGGTAACAGCAATGTGATTTTCATCAGCTAAAACTATGTTCTTAATCTGCAAAGGATTAGTAGCTATTCTGAACTTGCTCACAAAGTTGCTGTTGACTAGGGTAAAATCTGCACCTGTAAATACTCAATATGTGGGGGAGTATTCTAGCAAGGTAGGGTGCCCAGTTTGAAACTTGGAATCCTGTCAGGGAGGTGACATTTGGGTATACCATAAATACCCAACAGAACACTTTGGTGTGTATGTATAATTGCCCAAAATTACTGGTAAATTTTGTTAGCACATAGTACATGAAGATGTACATGGCTATGGACCAGGTCAAGTGGGGCAAGACCAGTGCGGGACAGGAGTAGAACTGAGAGGAGTTCAGTTGTTCTGGCTCCTAGTAGTAGTACTCTTTGTTTGGTTCTTGGAATGATCTGTATGGTTTGAATGTGGTTTGGTGGCCCCCAACCCCTAGGCAGGCTATAATAACAGCAGAGAAGATAAAGTGGTTTATCTTCTGTCTCCTGGGAAAGGGTAGACAAAACATAGTGTCTTGACTTTCTTTAGCAATAAAGTACTGTAAATGCTTTATGTGATATGATTGAGGGTGATTTCACTCAATGATAGCACAACTATCATCAAGTGATTGATCTTTATTATATAATTGTGCCCTAGTGTGGCATTAATATTAAAAAAATTGGATTGGGAAGCCCAAACACTTGGTGTTGTCTGAGATTCCCTTTCTGGGGTGGCACTGGGATAGATCAAGTAGCAATGTATTATCAATTCATGGCTGGCAGTGGCATAAGAAAGATAGGTGTTTCCTTATGCACCCAAATTCACGTGCTGGATTTGGTGCATGAATAATACTGCAGATAGGCTTGTCAGCAACTGTCAGAATTTAAACTGTCTCATGTAACATACTCCATGTTGACAATCACAAATTTTATTTTGGCTTTATTTTTTAAAATTTTACTTAAAACTTGAAAATTAAAATCAAATTTAACTTTTAACATTCAGAACAATTATTTAAGGTAAAAAATCAATAAACATCCAATAAAAATACAAAATTTTATTTTTGGAATTTTGACATGGAGGATGTTACATGTAGACAATTTAAATGCTGATGGTTGCAGGCTTGTCAGCCCCTTCTGCATTTGGTAGATTCCTGATTTGGGCAGCAGTTCCCCTCAATTTGGGACTTGGGGAAATTACTTTTTTGGTTTCTCAATTTGGCAATTTTCCCATTTGATGGGAGGATGGACAGGCTGGGTGGACATGCAGTCTGCAGTTGGCCTATAAAAGGCTGTAGAGCCAAATTTTAAAATTAAAATTTTTTTCTGCTGCTTGATTTTTGTGGCAGTTCCCCCCTGATTGGGGAAACTTCCACAAAAAAATTCTGTCCTTGTTTTGCGCTAATGTGCAGCAAATATTGGTTTATTGCACTATTTTGTCAGGAATATTCCTGACAGCCCCTGAGTCCAAGAGAGCTGAAACTGTGTAACTTTGAAAACAGAAAGGGTAAGACAGCAGATTATTGGGGTGTATGGCAACAGTGTAGAGTACTGGGTCTCCTGATGGTACCTATATTATCAGGAATCAATTGACATCCTCAGGTCAATACTCATCATTGAGCAAGGCTGAAAGTTGTTGTTGTGTACTTGGGTGTGGCCAAGGGACACAACGGGAAATCCTAACAGTAGGATTGGGTTTGCACTAATCCAGAGGTTAGTTTTCAGAGATTAATAAGGAATTTACCTTAAGGCATTGGGAATGATAATTATTATAGATCTTTTCTAGACAAGACTAGGGAGATGGTGCCAAAGTACAAGAATAAACACAAAAAAAGAGTGCAAATAGAACATGTTTTTATTAGATGTATCTAAATGATTATTATACAGTAAATGTCTACCACAAAACAGTAGAAGGACAGATAGATCACTGGCTACTCTCATAAGTGGGTAAAGGATTAATCATGTCATCAGTCAGACCGTAAATGAGTCCTTTAATCAATTTGGAGTGAGACCCACTTTGAGTTGAGAAAGGAAACAGGAGGATTTGCACTCAAAATGCAACTTCACCAAAGGAAAATTGATCATGCATGAATATTGGGATTCAAGACAGTTTTCAGGGAGAGCTTGGCTCAATTATTGCTCTCCCTGGGATTTTACCTCATACTGTTTACCTTGGGTGGCAGTAATTATGAAATGAGTGTGGTTGGATTGGCCATAGTTCCCATTGTGATGAAAATTAGGCGCTTGAGGCTTATTGTGGTTAATGTTAGGAAGAGGGCAGCTGAAACTTCCTGCAGGGTGAGAGTCAATGGGTCTATTTAATTTTCTAGTCTGCGCCTTGTGGAGCGCATTAGAGGTTTGCTCCTCTTTTCTGTTTTATGGTGCTCAAGGGTTCTAAGGGTAAGTTGGAGTAGCTGAGAAGAAACTGGGAGAACACAACAAGACTAGTATATCCTTACTCAACAGAACCTCTATAGCTGGGCTCTGCAAGTAATCTAAGAATGTTAAGTCTGTTGTTATGTTTATTCAATAATGTCTTCATTGGGGCTATATTAGGGCCTTATATAGTTGAAAGTGGAGGAGGGGAAAGCAAGGGTGAGTCATCCTGACTGTGGTCTGAACTGGGCATTAAATAAGCTAATATTTAAGGGCTGAAACATTTTGGAGAACATTAAGGGAGAAAGGCCTTAGATTGGATGGGATGTGGGCATCTAAACATGTGATCTTGGGGTCAGGTGTTTGCAGCAAAAGTAGGGCCAATTTTTGGAGACTAGGTCTAGAACAGGGTTTCAGAATGTTCACCTGGGAGAGTCATTATTGTTAGTAAGGGGTGTAATGCCTCTATATCAAATTACATATTGGGAGAAATTGATGGATTAATCATCAAAGCATCTGCAGCAAGCTACAGATACATCAATGAGCTACTAATTGCCATATATAGGCTTCTCCAATGAGTCACTAATCTACGCATCTGCGGCTAGCTGCAGATGCTTCAATTGGTCACTAATTGCCTCAATGAAAATCACAACAATGGTTCACTCTATGACGTGCCTGCGGTTAGCTGCAGGTACGTCAATTAGTGGCTAATTGGAGGTCAATCCATATGTTTTGACGGGTAACTCTTCAATCAAAAACACAAAAAAGGACATCAGTTCCCCTATAATTTTCATTATATGGTAGTAGTCTTAATATGGTAATATCTGCAGATAGCACCCTGCATTACATGCTTCACAATAAAGACTTTGGAGGTTGATCACTTGATCCAAGTTGACATGTCTCATTACATGAGGGTTGAGCACTTTGTAGTACATAATGGTTGTGGTGGGGCTATCAAAGGCCATCTCAGAGGAAGCGCGCAGGCGCAACTCTTTGTAGGCTCTTGTTAGCTCCTTCACGGTGCCAGTCTGAGTTAGGTTCTTTACTTGGCATATGATCATGAGTGTGGTGTCTTTAAGCACAAATCTTGCCAAGAAGTCTTGTTGGAAGGTGTCCCAATCCTTCTCAGTGTGTTCTTAATGCCACTTGTTGCACCAGGTGCTAGCATTATGAGTCAGTTGGATGGAGATCTCTGCAATCCAGAATTGCTGCAGGCATTCCATTTGGGCCAGCTTGCTTTGGGAAGATTGGATCCATGCAGCAACATTGTTGTCGTTGGCCCTGTCAAAGGGTTCCAAGGCGGCACTTCACAGTCTTTGAGCTACATAGGCGGGCATGGTGTTTTTGTTGGTTGTTTATGGAATAGAGGAGGGAGCCTGGAAGAGTCCTCGTGCAGACATGGTGTTGAAGGTGGGTAGTGGAATCACATTTTCTGGTACAGGACAAAACCATTGGGTATTGTTGTAACTGTGCTGTTTTAGCAGAGTTACATGGGGAAAAATATTTAGAAGATAGATAATAATCTTTATTGTGAGATAGTGATTATATAGCTATTTTGAATCAATGGATAGCAGGAACATGATTGGTGATTACACGGCTGGATGGAAGAGGGGGTGGCTTGATCCTGCTAATGAGTCAAGTGCCAAATTGAGGTATCCACTGTGAAGGATCATCATCTGTTCATGTTGATGGATTTGATAATCTGAGTTGACTTCCTAGTCTGGCTTTGAGTGACTGGGTAATCAGATTACGGGTCACAAACACACTTGGTTGGAGCCTTGCTGGCGGGTTGAGCCTGCGGTTTTGACACCCCCCCCAGCTGAAGGTCGGCCTCCTCTGGTGGCAGGTTGTCAGGAGCCCGGGCGCCATATTAAACCAGTTGTTGTTCGGTGGCAGGCAGGGCGGTTCTCGTTGTTTCTGTCTCGCTTTGCAGGGTTGTAGGCGGTTGTGGTGTAAGGTCTTGTCTTGCTTGCGTTCCTGAGCCCTTGCACAAGGTAAGTGTTATTATCTTTTACCTTTAGAATGATTGCTGGCCCCACTTTTTTGGGTTGTAGTTTGCTTTTGTCAACATTCATGACCCAGACTTTGTCCCCAACTTCATGTCTCTGGCAGATGGGAACAAAGGTCTTTTGTAAGCATTCCTTTTCTTTGGCTGCTTGTTTGCTGTTGGCCTCTATTACTTGAGGATCTGAGCAAGGGGGACCTGACTTGTAATTTCCAGTTTGGGTCCTGTCAATGCTTGAATGATATTTGGCTGTGTGCCGTATACCAGTTCAAACAGGCTTTTCCCGGTGGATCTGTTCACTTTGGTTTGGCACACAAGTAATGCAGTTGGTAGCTGCTTATACCAGTCTTCAGGTCTCCCGGCAGTGAGTTTGGCTAGGGCTTGCACAAGGCTACCATTAAGCTGCTCTACGCGTCCATTGGCCTGTGGGTGGTATGGTGTTGTGACGGTGTGTTTGACCCCATTTTTGGCAAGGTACACATTGGTGTTTTTGGAGGTCAATTCTTTGCCCCCATTGGTTATCAGGAGTTCTGGATTTCCAAACCTTCTGATTATTTCCTTGCCAATGAATTGTCAGACGTTGTTACCAGTGTGTGTTTTCACCACTTGGGCTACTGGCCACCTTGTCGCAAAATCAATGGCTGTGATGATGTATTTTTTGTCATTGTGCTTTCCTGGCATGGGGCCCACAATGTCAAGAGCCCATACCTTGAACAGTAGTTGGGTTTGAATGGGGAGTACAGACTTAGGCGGGGTTTTGCTTTTGGCAAACTTTTTGCAGACCTTGCACTGCTCTAACACTTCCTGGACATTACGGTATAGGGTTGGCCACCAGGCTTTATGTTTTAGGAATTTGTATAGATTTTGGCTCTTAGTATGTCCGAGATCTCTGTGATAGCAAAGAATGGTTTCAACTTGTTGATGTGTGGGAATGTAGGGAATGGTTGTGCCATCCGACATTTTTCTGTGAAGAGTCCCGTATACGTCAGCAAAGAGGTGCTCATTCTTGATGACTGTTTCTTTGGTGATATTGGTTGTGCCTGCGGGGAACCCTTTGTCTTTTGTACGGAGCACTAGGAGAGGCCAGTCTGGGTCAAGCCCATTCTCTCCCCTAGAAGCACAGACATACAGGCGGGACAGGGTGTCCGCCATGGCAAGTTTGGCCCCGGGCTTATATTGGATGAGCATGTTAAACCTTTCTAAGATTTCCATCCACCGCGCTTGGCGGCGTGACAGGTTTGCTTGTGTCTTGAAATAGATGAGTGACTTATGATTGGTTAGTGCTGTGAATTCTTTCTGCTGTTCCAGGTAACAGCACCATTTGACTAGGCAGTGTACAATGGCCAACAGTTCTTTGTCGTGGATTGGGTATTGACACTTGCCATCCGTCAGTTTGCGCAACTCATAGGCTACAGGCAGGAAGTCACCATCACTATTCTTAATTTGTAGTACTCCCCCAATGGATGCATCTGAAGCGTTGGTTTCCATCTGGTATTCTCCATCTTGTTTGGGGTATTGTAAGATGGGTGCTGTCGTGAGCTTTTCCTTGAGATGTCTAAAACAGAGGTCACGTTGGGGGGTCCATACAAACTTGGACTTGGCGCCTGTTATGGCGGACAAGGGGGTGGTCAAGACGCCACAGTTGGGTATGAAGCGTTGTACATAGGCCACCATTCCCAAGAAGGTGCGGAGTTCTGATTTGTCCTTGGGAGGTGGCATTTTGCAGATGGCTTGTATCTTCTGACTGTTGGGTTTGATGCCGTCTTTTGAGACTATGTGTCCCAAGAAGGGTAGTTGCTCTCAGAAGAACTGGCATTTGGAGGGCTTGGCCAACAGTTTGTGTCGTGCCAGGGTCGCAAAGACTTCCTCCAGGTCTTTGTGGTGCTGTTCCACCAAGGGGCTGTAGACAATAATATTGTCCAGGTACATGAGGGCGTGTTTGCCTATGTGTGGCGCAAACACTTTGTTCATGAAGGTTACAAAGGTGGACGGGGCATTGGTCATGCCAAAGTTGAGTACCACGCATTTGTAGGAACCGTACTTAGTGCGGAAGGCTGTCTTGGGGATGTCTTCCTCCTTGATGTGAATCTGGTTGTAGCCTGCGGTTAGATCAATCTTGGAGAAGACAGAGGCTCCTCCCAAGGCGTCAAAGAGATTGTCAATTAGTGGTAATGGGTAGCAATTCTTAATGGTGACTTTGTTCAAGGCGCAGTAGTCTGTGACCAGGCGTAAGGTACCATCCTTTTTAGCCACAAAGAATACAGCGGCCCCAAAGGGAGACTGTGAGGGGCGGATAAGTCCTTTTTCCAGTGCCTCCTTGAGATAGGCGCACAGGGCGTTGTCCTTGTTTGGGGTCAGCCTGTAAATGGGGCGTGCCTTGGGTACAGCCCCCTTGAGTTGGATAGAGTGTTGGATGTGTTTCTCAGGGGGTAGCCCAGGTAACACCTCCTTGAAGATTTCTGGGTGCCAGGCCACAATGTTGCAATCTTGCGGTGTGGAGGTGTCCTGGTGGTCCTTGAAGTGTATGATTTCATACTGGCAGGAGTCCCAGTCAATTGCTTTCAGGTTTTCCTTCTTGTCCAAAGTCTCTGTGATGCGTACAAAGACGTGGTCTTGTAGGAGTTGGTCTACAGAGTCTAGGTAGATTTGGTGGTTGACACCTTCACGCTTGATGGTCAGCACTGAGGTCGCCCAGTCCACGTGGGGGTTGTTCCTCTGTAACCAGTCTAGTCCCAGTACAATGTCAAACTTAGGGAAGTCAATGACAGGACCTTGGATGGTGGAGTGGAGGTTCTCAAGCATGACAGAGAAGGGAGCAGTTTCTTTTGTCACGGCAATGTGATGTTCATCAGCCAGGACCACATTTTTAATCCGCAAAGGATTAGTGGCCAGCTTGAATTTATCCACAAAGCTGCTGTTGACTAAAGTTTGATCTGCGCCCAAGTCCAAGAGTGCTGAGCCTGTGTAACTGCAAAAGCGGAAAGGGTAAGACATCAATTTATTGGGATGTCTGGCAATGGTGTATAGTACCAGGTCTTCCAAGGGTACTTGGATCATTGGGCATTGGTCCACGTCCTCGGGTTGGTATTCATTGTTGGGTAAGTCAAGAGTTGCGTGGGAAGAGCTTGGCTTGCTTAGTGCTCTCCCCGGGCTTTTCCCTCATCTTGGTTGCCTTGGGTGGTGGTGACACGGAAATGGGTACAATTTGATTGGCCGTTATTCCCATTCCCATTCAAACCTGTGGGCTTGTGGTTGTTGTTGTTGCCGTTGCCTCCAGGAGGTGGTCAAGAGGAGCGCCCGCTTGAATGGGAGTCCTTGGGTCTTTCTTGTTTCCCAGTCTGTGCCTTGTGTAGAGCGTTGGATGTTTGTTCCGCTTTTTCCGCTTCATGGTACAGGCTTTGCAGGTTGGTAACCTGGTCCAGGTTCACATGTCTCATCACGTGCAACTTGAGAGCGTTGTAGTACATGAGGTGTGTTGCTGGGGTGTCAAAGGCCATATCAGATGGGGCACAGAGACAGAGTTCCTTGTAGGCACAGGTAAGTTCCTTCACGGTGCCTGTCTGGGTTAGGTTCTTTACTTGGCGTATGATCATGAGCGCTGTATCCTTAAGCACAAATCTTGCCAAGAAGTCCTGTTTGAAGGTGTCCCAGTTCTTGTCAGTGTGCTCTTTGTGCCACTTGTCACACCAGGTGCCAGCGTCATGGGTCAGATGAATGGAAATCTCTGCAATCCAAAATTGCTGTGGGCATTCCATCTGAGCCAGCTTGCTTTGGGCGGACTGGATCCATGCAGCAGCATTGTTGTTGTTGGCCCCTGCAAAGGGCTCCAAGGTGGCGCTGCAAAGTCTTTGTGCAACATAGGCGGGCATGGTGGTTTTGTCAGCTGGTTGTGGCATCAAGGAGGGTGCCTGAAAGAACCCTTGGGCGGACAGGGCGTTGAAGGCGGGTAGCAGGATCACCGTGTTTTGGTAGAGAACAAAGCCATCAGGTATCTTGGTACCAGGAGTATACAGCGTCCAGTTGGGTGGGAGGCCAGACATAATTCTGTTGAGGATTTGTTGGCCGCGGCGTGTGCGGGCAACAGGCAGAATTTTTCAAGATAAGGTAGGATGGAGAACCTACCTGTGCTACCAATGTTGTAACTGTGCTGTTTTAGCAGAGTTACACGGGGAAAATATTTAGGAGATAGATAATAATCTTTATTGTGAGATAGTGATTATATAGCTATTGTGAATCAATGGATAGCAGGAACATGATTGGTGATTACACGGCTGGATGGAAGAGGGGGTGGCTTGATCCTGCTAATGAGTCAAGCGCCAAATCAAGGTATCCACTGTGAAGGATCATCATCTGTTCATGTTGATGGATTTGGTAATCCAAGTTGACTTCCTAGTTTGGCTTTGAGTGACCAGGTAATTGGATTGCGGGTCACAAACCTGCTTGGTTGGAACCTTGCTGGCAGGTTGAGCCTGCGGTTTTGACAGTATCTTGGCACCAGGAGTGTACGGGGTCCAGTCAGGTGGGAGGCCAGACATAATTCTGCCAAGGATTTGCTGGCCGCGGCGTGTATGGGCAACATGTGGAATTTTTCAAGATAAGGTAGGATGGAGAACCTACCTGTGCTACCAATGGTGTAACTGTGCTGTTTTAGCAGAGTTACAAGGGGAAAATATTTAGAAGCTAAATAATTATCCTTAAGAGATATATGATTTAAATAGTTTGGGGAAATTGTTTTAAGAGGAACAAGATTAAGACAAGAAATAAATTGGATTGGACAGGGGGCAGCTTGATCCATATAATGAGTCAAGCACCAAATTGAGCTGTTCACCAAGTAGAGACTGTTACTGGGTCTTGTTGCCTTGTTTGGGAACTCAAATTGATTTCTGCATTTGGTTTCAAGTAGTGAGGAAGTCATTTTGAATCATACATGGTCTCTTGTGCGGAAACTTGTTGGGGGTCTTCTTTGCTGTTTTGAAAATAGTCCCCCTAGCATATTATTTTCATAGAATTGGGCATAAATGCCCTCACAGTTCTATTATTTCAAGCATTTCAATCTTCCCCTGTTTAGGCCCATCAATAAACTATTGTCTTAATCCTAGTTGTATCTTTATTATCCTTAGGAAATAGTAATTTATTGGTGATAGTTAAACACAGGCTTTGATACAACTGTAGCTGTTGTTAAAAATTCTGAAGAATTACATTTAGTTAAGTTAGAATAACATATAATAACCCCAGGTTGTGTGTATAAAATAGTTAAAAAAGTCAAATTTAATAATATATTGCTACCAGTAACATACATCAATTTTAATATAAATACAACTCAATAAGGGGAGGTTATATTCAAGTCTATTTTATTGTTAAGTATATTTAATCTGATTAGTAGTGGGCATATAAATTTTAGCTGTCCTAGAATGGAACTGGGTGGTTATCCAAGAATGCCAATGATACCTAAAAGAATTGGCATGTATCCAAAATAGATCATTTGGCTATCATTTTGATATGGACATCAATTAGATTGGTTTCAAACACCCCTTAATTGTGATTCAAAGTTTGGTTCTTGGATCTGAAACCCCACAGTTCTGTATTTGTTAACCATTTCAGGTTGTCTATCATTTTTTAGACCTACATAAAATATCAATTTGTACACCAGAATATCATATTTCTATACATACATCCTGCATCCATTTGATGGATTTGGCTTTAGCTAGTTGAGCTATCTTTGACAGAAATCATGGGATAGTAAGAAGCTGTCTCTAAGTGGTGGGGAATTACCATCCAAATCCACATAGAGTTAATGATTAACCACCAACGCAGCTTCAGATACTGTTTTGTAAAATTTCCAAATGAGATACAAGGATTAAGTAAAATAATTAATCCCAACCAAAGTAGCCCAAGATAAATAGCTTGAGAAAGTATCAGAGAATCTTCAGAATAAAATCCAGGACATTGAGATGCAGCACAATTTTCAGGTTCAAGGACAGGGGGGACAGCTCCAAGATTGACAGGCATTGAATTAACATTGGGAGGTACCAATGACAAAGCTCAAACTGCAGGGCCCCATCTTCCAGTAATGATCCAGCTTAGAATAAGATTGTAGGGTATGTACTGTAACAATCCAACAACAGGATGCATTTTTAAAAGTAAATTAGACCAAGAGATATTTTATTTTTATTGAGTGAGTTTTGGGAGGACTCAACTCTTAGAGTTGAAACAGTGAAAATTATTAAATATATATCAAAAATTGGCTAAGCAATACCACCTGGATCTGGGCTCCTATTCCTTCCACATTGTCAAGTAAGTATCTGGTCCAGGTTGCAAAGAACCCTTGGGTAACCAACTTCTGACAACCATGCTGATTAACAAGCTCATATTGGGTGACCCTTAAGTTATGTCAATTTATCAACATTAATTTGCAAGGAGGAATTGGTTTCAGTTGGCAGACTGGAGCAGCCTTAACCTATTTCCAATCAACCATTTGATTTAAATCCATTAATTTGGTCAATTTTGGTAAAGGGTTTCTGGCTTTTTGAGCCTTTCTACTTGGCCAAATAATTCCTGGCATAATGGAACCTACCATGATACTATCTGCAGTAGGGATTCAAAATTTTCAAATCTAAAAAATTAGTTTTTGAATGTAATGGTTGGCTTTATTAAATATTTAACTTTTCACTAAGCTGAGCTGCCCGCAGGTGTGATCCAAAAATTTGTCCTAGAATTTTCCAATCCCACATTTTGCCATTGAGCTCTGAATTTACAGAAGTAGCGCGCCTCCAGAAGGAGGGGTAAACACAATATGCTTAGTTGCCTGGTGATTATACAGCATATGCAGAAGTTTTCCAACCTGTTGAGATAAACAAAATCACTTCAGTCTAAAGCAAGACTGACTCAGATGAAAATGTGATCAAATCAGCTTAGAACATAATTAAAATCAAGGGATCTATATTAATTAGCAATATGTTTGGGATCAACTATATCTTGCTCTGAGCTAAGTTGATTGTGTTATCATTCAAGTTGATTTGGCTTTAGACAGAGGTGATTCTGTTTGTATCAACAGGTTATAAAGCTAATGTACACATAAGCTGATCTTAATAAGCCTGCAAAAACATGGCCTATAACTGTTGCAATTTATAAAACCAATCTAGGGATAGCTCAGCGGCTAACTTTGTTGATCTGACTGAAATAGTTTGAGAAGTCCTTTGTAGATAGCTTGCCTAACTGTATACCTTTAAAATATTGACAAAAATAACCTTCTATACACGTGATTTCTTGATATACACTTGATCACAGTGGTTGCTACCTCCACCAGATATAGAAAGACTTCAGGCCATCTTACTGGTAGTAGTTTAAGTAAATATGGCTTTCTTGGTTCTTGGGGACCCACTGTGGCTGTAGAATAGCCACTTTGCGTGATTAGATCAATAAGATCACTTGCAACCATTAAATCTCATAGATTAGACTTTATATCTATATAGATGGGGCTTAAAGATCCCCCCAAAAGGAACTCTAGGGAAGCTGGGTATCAGTAAAAATAAGGTTAGGGATCCCCAGGATCAATCAGGTTGAACTGATCAACCAGATCCAGGCCAGGCCTGGAAGCTAGGTGTCCCATAAACTGGCTGATTGGCTGGAGAGGTTGATTAAGGCTTGAGAATGTAGCTGGTGAGAAGTTGACTCCAGGGATAAAATGCCTGAAAGGTTTCAAGGTGGGTCATAAAGCTAGGTATACCGGTCCCCCAAGTATGAATGAAAGGGTTGACCTCATAGGGCTTAATAGATCAGGCTTTGGAGAATAAAGATAATGCTATCTCTAGGTGTAATAAGCTGGCTCCTGGTCAGAATCTTGAAAAGCTTGAATCATGAATTAATAATAGGGTATTATAGCAGAGGAGAAGGGATACTCCAGGCTATAATGAAAACATCCAGGTAAAAGATTGAGGTGATTCAGGAGAAAGGACAACCATGTCCTTGAAGGATCAAGGATATATCCTTTCTGTTAAAGTGGGGTCAGGTGTAAGAGGGGGAACTAGGTTCAGAGATTCTGGCCCCCATCCCAGTGGAGAGTAAATCCAGGACGTAGCTCAGAGGAGTGCTGGGATTGCAGATTGCTGGGGCGCCCAAAGAGAGATAGGCGCAAAATGTATATTGAATATCCATGAGTGGCAGGGATAGCTGTGCCAATTGGGAGCCAAAGAAGGTCCCCATAAGTTTCTGGGACCACTACTGAAGAACTGGGAGCCAGATAAAAGGGAGCAACTCCCCTTTAGCAATAAATACATCATGATCAGGATTGCAGAGATCTTCTGCCTCAGGGGCTGGCCCCTGTACAAAGGGGACAGTAGTGGATTGCAAGATTTTGCCCAAGGCCTTTACCAAGAAGAGGCAGGCACTTGAGCAGCTATATCAACTGAGACCTTTAAGAGCATACCAGCTTTGAGTGGGGGTTTGGTTGAAGTATTGGTTAGGAAGAAGATGAAGGAATGAACCAGTAGGACCCAAAATCACTTCCACATCATGAATCAAATGAGCCACATATTAATTTACCAGGAGGGGGAAGGACTAAGGCAACAGCAGAAATGGGATCCTTGTTAATCTTGGGTTCAGGGGAATCAAACCCTGGGAGCTAGGGGTCAGGAAAAATTGGTGCCAGGGGTGCAGCAACAGTCCTGGAATCAAGGAGAGGGGCCAAGATAGGAGGAGGATGGCTTGACTTAAAGCATAGCTCAGAAGACAACATGAATCAGTTCCACACTTGCTCCGCAACTTCAAGAGAAGCAGGAGCAGGTTTGAACCCTGTCCTGACCAGTTTCTGCTACTTCATGAGCAAAAGATAAGCAAGAGCTGGTTGAGGTAAGATTAAACAATAATTTAAGACAACTTTTAAGTTAAAATTCAAAAACTCTGGGGTAAGATCCTAGTAAAGTTTAAACTTAAAGTTTACAGCCTGGATTGGTGGTAAGATGTGAGAGAAGCAGCAGTAAGAAGCGTTTACCAACGCTTTATATTTAGAAACAAGTAAGCTTGGAGCTCTAATTTCCTTGTTTGATTCTGAGTGGTGAAAGTTTGGGGAAGGGCTGCCAAAGGCTTGCTTGCAAAATTTTGCCCTCCTTGATCACAGACCCAGAGATTTTTGCCATGCACAAGATGTCAGATAGGCCTCCCAAGGCTCTATTTTTAGATACCATGGTGTAATTGTTAGCTTTCAGGAATATTCCTGACATAAACCAGATCTTTACTGAGGCCCCATAGTGGGGAAAAATAGGGAATTTCCCTGCCAAGGATTTACAATTCAATAAAGACTTTCCCCCTTTAATTGGAGGAAATAAAAATGAAATAGAAGTCAAAACAGAATTTGATCAACACTGGACCAATTTATCATACAAGCAGGCGCCTGCCACACCCATCAGCGCCCAGCCAGCTACCAGCAGGCCTCCTGCCAGCCTCCCGTTTGCCCGCCAGCCTCCTGTCGCCCAGCCAGCCATCCACCCAGCCAGTCAGTTGCCAGCGGGCCAGATGCCAGCCACCTGAGTCCCTGCCCCCACTCTTCAGCCAATCAGAAGCCCCCATTTAATACAAACAATCAGAAAAGTCCCTGACTGGAGGGGAAAATTCCAGAATTATGCCACCTCTTCAGAAGAGGAAAAAAGTTAGGACCCAAATTTTAAGAACAGTTCTACCACCAACCAATGAAAATCTGGAGTCCAGGTCACATGGCCAGAGCCAAAAAACAGCCAAGCCAATTTTACTGAGAACAAAGTAGACCCTGAAAGCAATTTGACTCCCATCCTTTAACTAGCACCAGACCAACACAAGATTATTGGCTTGACTCAAGAATTTCCAAACCAGCCACAGATAACAGAAGAACAAGAGTTTGACCATCTTCCCAAAACCTAACTGCCATTCCTATCTTCCAAGCTTTTGGGATTCCCCATCTCCTGCTTTTCACTCCCATTTACAAATATTTTCACAATGAGAAGCACTATAAATAAATGATCCCCCCTCAGTAATAGCTTGTGCTATTATAGAGTTTAATACCCTCAATAAAGCTAAATTCACTTTCAAATTTCCAAGTCAAATATTAGTTAGTTTGCCCCAGCCTACAACCTCTAATCCAAGGAAGATGAATCACCTCATCTTCACAGCTGTGCTTACAGCTTGCCTTGGAATTAGAGGATATCAACAGGGACCAGAGTTCTTTGGGCCTTCACCAGAAGGACTAGGTCATGATTACCACTATGATTCTGGACAACTCAACTCTTCACATACTGGTTCCTGGTCTCCCCTTGTGTCCCCACATTCTGCCCTGTCTATTGTAGTGTATGCCTCCTGTACTACATGCTGACCTACTTTGCGGGGAGCTTTGGGAGATATAACATCCACACCAAAGTCTTCCAGTGGTCAATGACCATCTATCTGATTGTCACCGCCTTGACCGGTTTCCAGTTATCCAACCTTCAGCCATACCTTCTTCAAGTAGTACCTACAATTTCTGGGTATTGTATTAGCAGAGGGGATGATATGTGGGGGTGTTGATGTGGAGGCTTGTTATTGGGTGAAAAAAGTCTTAAGGAGGGGTATAAATCCAGTGATTAAGACCCCTAATCTTGAATGGGGTCTTTCCTAGGTTGAAATCACCATATCTAGGAGGAGGACACAGAGCTGCAAGAATATGCCAGGAAACATCTCTCTTCCACAGTGTGAGCCAAGTCTTCAAGCTTACAGAGGAAAAAGTGAGTTTCCCTTGGAGCTTCTTAGTGCGCCTAGGATAGGGCTTACTGTCAAGCATCAATGGAGGAGCCAGAAATTTACACCAGGACTCTGTGTGAAGTTGATGGGGGGCTTTATCATTATTTGCACAGATATACACTGGATTGTTAGCCTGTGTGAATTGGGTACTATTAGTACCTGTACCATCCATTTTGTTCAAGTTCAAAGATATGGGTGTAATAATGTAGTTTATTGGGGCTCCTCTGGCCTGAGGCTCACAAGAAGTTTAATGTGGGGTGTAAAAAGTTGTTCTTGTGATGCCTGTGAATGGTGTTATACATATCATTCTGGGTGTATGTCTGCTGTCCTCTTTCTAACTATGGGTCTCTAGTCTCTGCTTTGATCCTAATCAGCTGACTTATGATGACCCAATTTGCTGTAACAGAAGATGTGATGTTATTGCCAGAGATGGACCTGGCCTCTGGTGTACAGCTGGCCTCATAGCGTACACTGTTTGATTACATCACAGAGTCATGTGGTAGTCTCCTGACCATTATGCTGCCAATTGAACTCTTCTTTGCTCACATAGATGTGATTATTCCTTGATGTAAGGGTACACCTGCTGTGTGCAGAAGTGGAAAGCGCTTTACCTGCGCCTTTGGCCTAATAAAGGGAGAGAAACTTGGGATTAGATACCAGAATTCATAAGGGTTTAGCCAGAAGATAACAGGTCAGATAGACTGGCAGATAATCCTCAATTGGGTTCAATGATTTGGATTGTGAGTTGAGTTGTGAGATTTACCGGCAGTAAATGTCCCCTGTTGCCACCATTAGTGGTGTAGAGTGAGCAGTGTCCACCTATGTGGGGTCTTGTGGTGATCATGTTTAAGGGGGCTTGGGAGTAATAATCATGAACCCATATTAGTGTTTATTTGTTGGCGGGGATTGGTGGCTGTATTAATTACTGGCAATAAATAAAAATGATGGTATTTACTGTCAGTAAATGACAGCACTAGGATTTATTAGCAGTGGATAGATATTAAGAGGGATTTACCGGCAGTAAACTATCTAGTGTAATTTATCAATCTTATCATTTTGCCTTTAGTGTGATGAAACCACCCATTGTGGGCAGCATTTACTGATCCACCATTGATATGGCTGACCACCATTAATAGTCAACTATCCACGGCTTCACACTCTGTAATAAGGTTATTGACAGTGTGTATAGGTAGATCTAGGTAGAATTTTGAAACAGGATGGCTTTCAGCTGGATATACTTTGTATGGTATATAAATGAAAATTAATATAACAAATAAAATAACCTTTATAGCAACTATTGCTTCCCCTCATTTCTTTTCAAGCTTTCTTTTTTCTGGTTCATTTATTTTCAAGGAGATCAAGTTTGGGATCTCAAGGGTGGATAGTGTTGCCTAAAGAAGAGGATTACTAGTGGTTCCTTGTGGGACTCTTGGGAGGACCTGAAAGTAGCAGAAACATTTGCTAGTGGAGCTTTGACAAAGATGAAAACTGACTTTGAGAACCTATGCCCTGACAAATTCTAAAAGGAGGCAACTTATGACTTAAGCAACAAGGTATTTGGTTGAGATTTGTTGAACCTATTTATAGGATCTGAAGAAATTGATGGACAAATGAAGCAGCCACAACAGAGAAATTGAGGGACTTAAACTGAGAGAATCCAAGAGCCTGAAGGTGCTAGAAAAATGGAGGGAGGATGATAAAGGATCAAGTCAGAGAATTGCAGGATTGGAGAGAAAACTTGCCAAAGTTCTGCAGCAGGAATCATCAAACGGTAAGAGTCTTATGGACAACAATGATGGTAAGTGGAGCTGGAACTTCCTGGATCCTACACACCAGCAACCTACCAAGACTTATCTGGAAGGACCTGAAGGGCTGAATTCTTGACAGTGGGTCCACTTTTTTGGCTATGGAGTGGGTATAAACCAGGATTTAGGGTTAAATGACAGTCATTTTTAACTTTGGGAATTGGCTTGGGTTCAATTGTTTCAATATGTGTATAAAATAAAGTATTAATTCATGTGCATGTGAAAATTGCTTTAAAAAAGGGTAATTCGTACAAACTTTGAATTTATTGTGGATTACAAAAGTAAAAAGTATACCGGGGTTGTTTTTCTAAGCTACTTGCTTCTGACAAGGGATCGATGGCTCTGTGGTGGTGGATTGGTTATAAAAGAAGACAAAGAAACTGAGGATAAGAATGCCAGGGATTTGAAGCAAGGCAAAGATAGAATATGCCCAGACATATGTGAGGTTATCGAGGATGTGGGAACCGACTGAAGTAGTGGCAACAGCAAAGAGAGAACGAATGCAAGTATCGCAGGCCACGATGGATGAGGCACTCTCGGGGAAAAGATCAATGAGGTAAGGAGAGGTTCCTGACATGGTGCCAGTCATTCCAAAGCCAACCAGGAACTCAAAGGCGAGAGTTGATGCCAGTGGCCACCGCAACTGCAAAGAGAAGCCAAGCCCTGATAAGCCTAATAATAAGCCTGGGATGTACAAAGCAACGCTGTACAGCCGGACTTCAGGCCTGGGGGAAGGAGACTTTTGTTTGTAATGGCTGACTACAGCATCAGATACTCTTCCGCCTATGATGGAACCAAGGATGTTTCCCAATCCTTGTGGGATATAGCAGAGACCGATTTGGGACGAAGTGAGGCTGTAGATGGCCTTGAGGACTCTTGTTTTTGAAGAGGTGACAAAGTAGTAGGAAGCAAACAGGACTCCAACGTATGAGCTGACAATCATTACCTTGGGGTATTTAACATATTTCAGTGGCTGAAGAGGATTGAGGAACTTTCCTGTTTTGGCAAGGGAAAATGGGTTCAAGGAAAGCGAGAAGGGATACGCTTGACGCCGTGACTGAGGCAATGTTTCAGGAAGAAAGAAATACAAGCAAACAAGAATCAAGGCTCCAAAGACAGTCAGGAACACGAAGATCCACCGCCATCCCAAGTACTGATTCAAGTAGCCCCCAATCAACGGGCCAACCACTGGGCCAATCAATGGCCCAAGCGAAAAGGTGCTGAGAGCCGTGCCTCGCTGCTCAGGCGGGAAGACATCAGAAATTGTACCTGCCCCGGTCACCAAAGCTGCGGACGAACTTGCACCCTGCATAATGCGCATTGCTATTAAGAAACCAACATCCTGAGACAACCCACACCCAGCACTTGTGACTACAAACACAAGGATTGATGTTAAATACACCCCTCTGCGGCCATATGCATCAGCCAGTGTCCCCCATATCAGAGGGAAAATACCCATGCCGGCCATAAACCCAGCAACAGTAATGTTGAGTAGCTGTTCAGTCGTAGCCAAGCTTTTCTGTATGTCGGGCAATGCTGGGAAATAGATGGCTGACGAGATGGGGGCAATCATCCCGGCCACTCCAATCAGCGCAAGGATGCCCCAGAGACGTGGTTGAGAATATACTTTGGCAGGTTCCATTCTTGAACCCTTCCATCGCTGGCTGCTTTTATGCTTTCCGCTTAATCTCTTTAGCCGGATCCTACTGCTGCTTGGCAACTGGTTTCCATTGGAATATCTTTGTTTGATTGGCTAGAAGTGGATGTAAGTTAATTTAAATACATTCTCCATTTGTATTTTTATGCATGTCGGAATGAAAATTTCCACAAGATTACTCTTGTATTTCTGCGATGATTTAAATTCCAAAACAAAATGTTTCATTTTCGGGAACTTCCCTAAGCCAACCCCAATTATTTGTTCCTTCGGATACTTCTCACGCTACATATGCCCTTTTGATCGGTGGGCTGAATAATCTAGAGCTTGGTCCATGGTAACTTGCTTGTTTCTTCCACATTCCATCATGGATTGGCATGCTTTTTCGGTTCGACTTAAGCCTTTTCGCCGAGGCGAGCATGCTCAGTTGGGGCATCAAATTCCTTAATAAATTCCTTTACAAATCTACGGCTGGATCGGACTAAGTTCAGTAAGCATGCATAAGCGAAGCATTTTTTTAAAGATATAACTTTATTAGAGCTCTTTAAGAGCGGCGGTATAAAGGCCCGCGGCCAAAGGATGTATAAGCGAAGCATGAATGGAAGTTAAGCTCCCCAATTCAGGAGTAACTTAATCAATCTATCTTTAGTCTAAAGCATTGCTGATTGGCTGTATAGACTTTACAACTCTCACAGCGAAATTGTAGGTTTGCTATACAATTGAATATGATTGGTTTGATCGTCGATATGTGGCAGTGAATCTGGGATTGGTGAATGGGGCTGTGATGCCGAATTTGATTTGTCATCGAATATGAAATATTAACGCATTTCCGAAACCACTATATAAACCCCAATCTATTGCAATAAAGCTTACTCTATTATTTCTTAAATATCACAAATCTGTAATTTGGCATTACAGAAAATTGGAGGTCATGTCTTACTTACGAACTCTTGCTGTTGATTGATTGTTGTTGAAAGTAGAAATGTCTACTCCGTCCCGCCCCTCTACCCCCCCACCTGGTCCGCCACCCACTACTGTGGTTACAACCTGCGACTCCCAAGCTGCTTTCAAGTTCTGGGCTTCACAGAATGTTGGCACATTTAGTGGCAAAGGGTTTAGAGCTTGGCTCTATTCCTTCGAGGACTATTGTGACAGCTTTAACCTTTCGGATGCAGCCAGACTCAAAGAAGTGGCTCCAAACTTCGCGATGATGCCCGCATCTGGCATCAAGATATGCTCTTTGACACTTGGAAAGAATGGAAGGTGGAAGCCAAGAAACAATTCATGGGCCACGAACCCGACCCTCAACACCTCTTGAGCCAAGTCAAGATCAGCCAGTTCTCAGCCCTCCAACCTTTTATTGTTAAGTTCCAAGAGTATGCTAACAAGGTACTTGCACAACAAACAAAAGGGTTCTCGGGTACTGAGCGCAAACTCATCATTGACAACTTCCACAGCTTGGTAGTCATACCTACTTTTGAGAAGGCTCTTACACCAGCATATGCAGGGCTTATCCGTAAAGCCAACCCCTCAACATTGGAGGAAGCATACAACCTGGTGTGTGAGAACTACACAATTTACGTCAAGAGAGAGGAAGATGAAGACGTCAAGGCTACGTCAAAATGGAACCCCTTTGCAATGGAAGCAAAGAAAAAGGAACCATCCACAGTAGAAAAACTTGAGGCCAAGATCAAGGAGATGCAAAACCGCTTTGAAGCCATCTATCTCGCCCATGAACACCCTTCCAGAGTTACTGGTTACAGACAAGCGCAACACAATGCTCCCTTCACTTGCAATTGCTACAACTGTAACAAACAAGGGCATAAGTCAGAAAGATGCACTGCTCCTTGCTCTATCTGCAATGGCACCAACCACAGTAACTACAGATGTTCCCACTGCATCCATACCAATGTGCAGCGCCCCATTGCAGTAATGATGTCTGAACAGTTTTATCAAACTGAGAAACGCCCCCTCTCTACACCCAAGGGTGTCTCTCCTTTGAATAAAAAGACAAATTCTGATTACATTATTGACCACAATGGTCCTGCCCTCTCCCCATTGATTAAGCCCAGATACATAAGATCTTGCGCACCATCTCCTGACCAAGACTACACACCCCCACCCTTGAAACGCCATGAGAGAGAAGCAAACCCTTCACCCGAAGAACTCCCAATTGACAGTGAAGGCCTCACTATACCAGAAAGCCAAGCCACAGCTGAATTAATTGATGAGGTCTACGAAGAAGGCACCCATGCATCATGCACCACCCACTACCCCCTCAGCCCCTACACCACCACCCACAGTGTGTGACAGCAGATGGAACCCTGAACACCCCAACCCATTCACCCCACTCAAAGAACAACTTGACTTTGACGACCCGTTGTTGGCTGAAGAGGACCCCAGATACAACTTGGTCACCGTTGAAACAGTACCAGAATCCCCAACAACTAAAGCATACATCAACAATAGTATTGAGCTCAATTTGGAAATTCCCTTTGAATTTCATACTAGAGATAATTCCCTTGACACATCATCAATGGTAGCAAATGCAACAAACAGAATGACTCACACAGAGGATGATAACATGGAAAGTGACAGTGTTTACAATAATACACCAATGGAAACATCACCATTGGTTGAAGTAGATGCCACAAAAAATCCACCAATGGAGACGTCACCATTAGTTGGAGCAGGATTGGCTGTAAATCCACACGTAGACACAACAACACCCTTGGAGTCAGAAGTGAATTGTAATTCACCTATGGACACATTCAACACCCCTATGGATAAAGAATTAGTGGATGATTGTAAATCAAACTTACCAATGAACACAGAGGAACTGGAGATGAATGACGACTACAAACCAGTAGTCCCAGGAATCTCAAAACAATCATTGGAGGCAGACACCCTAAAAATTGAAAAATTAAATAAGGGAATATCAATTGACAAACTGTTTGAGGATACCTTGATCACAATTTCATTGGAAGACCTATTCCGAGAAAGTCCCACATTACATCAAAAAGCCCACAAAGCGGTCTCAGCCTTACAACCCCATAGGAGAGAGGAATTATTCTTGGCTAGCACAGGAGCTCCACAAACAGAAGGTGCCGTCAACAGCCGCATGACACACATCATCCTAGATGGAGGCGCCTATAGCAATTTAATAACAGTTAAATTTATAGAAAGCTTACCTGATGTCGTCATTGCCCCGTCTGACGTAACATTCATAATGTCTGATGGAAGCAAAAAATTCTGTCTTGGCATAGCAAAAGGACTGAAACTATGGATAGGAGGCGCAGAGATAGAGATTGATGCTGCAATCTTCAATCACCACAAATATACACTATTGATGGGAAGGGAAACAATGACCAAATTGGGCATTAACACCCAATACACAGGCAACAATTGGACAATTGAATACAACAATTTGAAAATTCAACTATACATCACCTTTGACACCCCCCAAATCACCGAGTTTCTATGTGAACCTATTGAATCAAATATAAAAACAAATGGCTTTCAAATGATCAGAAGTCCCAACTAGTTGAAGTCATAGAGCCATATGATTCCAACATAGTGGGGGACTCAGACAACTTACCAGAAGCTTCAGGCTTTGAACATGAGATTGACACAGGAAACATGCGCCCTATCACGTCCAGGTTCTACCAACTATCACAATATAAGGAGGAATTTGTTAAGAAGGAAATCAATAGATTGCTAAAACAAGGTTTAATCAAACCTAGCTCCTCACCTTGGGCCTCTCTGCTAGTGGTTGTCCCTAAGAAAGGAGGCAAGCAAAGGATGTGCGTCAATTATATCCCTCTAAACAAGGTCACTATATGTGACAATTATCCATTACCTCATATCTCTGACATCCTAGCTTCCTTTGGTGGAGCCAAATGGTTCTCCAATATTAATCTTTTTAGTGGTTTCCACCAAATCCTGGTACGCAAAGAAGACCAACCTAAAACTGCATTTGTTAGTAATTGGGGACAGTTCAAATATACCAGAATGCCCTTCGGACTAAAAGGCACACCACATACATTCAAAAGGATCATGAACAATGTGTTCTCTGGCCTCATTGGCAATTTTGTAACCGTCTACTTGGACAATATCACTATCTATTCAAAAACCTTTGAGGAACATCTGGAACATCTAAAAACCTGTTTAGATAGAATAAAGAAAGGCAACCTTAGCGTCAACACAGAGAAATCAATCCTTGCGGTACAAGAACTTAAACTCCTTGGACACACCGTCAACAAAGAAGGCAAACACCCAGACCCAGACAAGACAAAAGCAATAAGCAAGTGGCCAAAACCTACAAATGCAAGCCAGGTTAGATCATTCTTAGGTGTTGTTGGGTATTGCCATTAATTCATATCCAACTACAGCAACATTGCAGCACCACTGTTCAACCAAACACACAAGGACAGAGAATTCCAGTGGGGACCATAAGAGGATAAAGCGTCTAATCAACTAAAAAAGGCCATTACCTTGGACAGCGTACTCATCTACCCTGACTTCAACAAGAAGTTTCACATCTTTTTGGATGCTTGCAAGGGTGCAATAGGAGCCGTACTGTGCCAAGACGTAGAAGGGACTTTCAAACCTATAGAGTATATGTCAAAGAAATTAATTGATGCTGAATACCACTATTGCATATACAATAAGGAAGTTCTGGTAGTTGTCAGAGCCCTAGATAAATTCTGTTATTACGTATTGGGACACCTGCTTATCATACACACAGACAACATTGCAGTGGAATTCATAGCGGACAGCCTAGGAACAAACTCAAGAAGAATACATTGGCTCACTGACCTTATTGACTACAACTTTGACATTCAAAATGTCCCAGGAAAAAAGAACACTGTAGCCGACAGCCTATCCAGGCAGTTCTCACTACTTACCAAGATGTCAAGCTACAAAACAAACTTACAAAAGTTTATAGACACCGCCACCTCAAAGTTGAAATTGAATTCCAAAGATGAAGCCAAGGAATCCATAGCAAAGTCCCTAAAATTCACATTAGTAAACAAAAACTTATTTAGAAAGACAGATGAAGGTCTGCAACTAGTACCTGCTAAGAAAAAAGGGCAAGGATACTCACAGAAGCACACAAAGGAAACAGACATTTTGGTCAACGCGCCACAGTGGAATGGCTAAAAGCATCCTACTGGTGGCCAAGGATGTACAGCAAGGCCATTGAGCACGTAGAAAGATGCCAAGCCTGCCAAAGGTTTAGTAAGAAGATCAAACACTCAAAACCAATTGTACCTATTGTTGTGGAAAAGATGTTTGACCTCTGAGGCATTGACTTCTTGGGACCCCTACCAACATCTAAACACGGAAATAAATATGTGTTAGTAGCAACAGAATATTACTCAAGATGGCCAGTGGCAGCGGCTTACCCAGACAGTACAGCACTTACTACGGCTAAATCCCTATATGAGGTAATCATGCTACAGTTTGGCCCATCATCAACAATACCTACAGACCAAGGACCTCACTTCCAGAATCAAATGATAGCAGACCTAACAAAACTGGTTAGTATCAAACATAGGTTCTCAACAGCATACAATCCACGCTGCAACAGACTTACCAAAAGATTCAACAAAACTCTAGTACAAACCTTGGAAAAATCCACCAAATACCAAACTAGCACATGGGAAGACACATTACCTGTGGCATTATGGTATTACAGAATGAAAGTACACGCAACAACACAATTAACACCTTTTGAAGTGATGTACGGCGTGAAAGCACCAACTGCAATACCTAGAATCTTACCTGGGAAAGACAACACAACCAACTACAGACAAGTATTTAGAGCCAAAGCCGTGACCACCATCAAAGAGAAGGCTAGAAGAACAAGAGAGACACAAGAAGAGATATACTTCAACTTACCTATATCCCAAATTGGTCAACACATGTATAAATTAAAGAATAGCTTAGTAAACAGCAATTCTAGGAAGTTCAATACTAAGTGGACAGGACCCTTCACCATCTATCAACTAAGCAATAATAACAATTATTACCTTGAGAATCATGAAGGCGTCAGATTTGTGAAACCAATCAACGGCACACAACTGAAACCATACCACAAATAATTTAGTGGCAAAGTGTGATGCCAAATTTGATTTGTCATTGAATATGAAATATTAACACATTTCCAAAACTACTATATAAACCCCAATCTATTGCAATAAAGCTTACTCTATTATTTCTTAAATATCACAAATCTGTAATTCAGCATTACAGGGCTTAATTTGCCAAACTAATTGAAGGTCAATTGAGGTTAAAACGCGTGTTTAAATGACGCTAAGAAACAGGAATCCAGAGCGGCAATCCAGAGGGCCCTAAAGCTAAAATTTATTAAAAAATTCAAAGGATAGCAAAGAGTTAAGTTAAAGACAAAAAATCATTATATTTACTGATTTTTTTAGATAATAGCAAGTGATCAAGTGAAACCCCACCAATGCTTTTAAAAAGCCTAAGTATGATGAGCAGAATCCTCAAAGCAACCCCTACGGTATACACTTTGCTAGCAGTTTAGCTGACTTAGACACCCCAAAAACAATAAACAGTAAATCTTACTATGCAAATGGACCCACTTGAATTCAATGGCATAGTCAATAAATACCAAAAAATGTTAACTCATCAAACAAATATTAAATATAACAAAACTCAAAATAGATCACACAATGATCTTAAAGAGGCATGGCATAGCTTCTCAAAATGCCTCCCTCAAAATGTGATTGTTGCACCTGAACTAATTATAGTTCAGTATTTGGATTGGGGAAGACAGCAGTCCAGGAAGAAGATATATATTTATAGTAAGATAATGTCTATCAAGAGATAGAAACTGCTATATTGTAAAGGGCAGCCACAAGGGTGGTGGCACAATCCAAACTTGGTTTGGGTTTTGAATAACTTATCAAGGGAGTTTGTCCAAAATCAGCTTCACTCCTTATAAGGAAGTATTGTCCTATATCTTTTATCCAGGATTTGAGAGGAATTTCAATCTTGGTTGCAGCATTATCTTGATTAACAGCATTGTCAAAACCAGCATATTAGTTGGTTTTTTTCAGGGATTTCTTAGTGCTGAACTAAGAAATGATTTTTAAAAGGTAGGACTTTAGGATGATGGAAGAAGAATATGTTTATATGGCAAAGTCTATTCCTATTGTGGTTAAGCATGGAACTTAAATTAATATAGAAACATGATCAGTTCTTCCTCAAGTGCAGTGAGCTAAAAAATTGATGCTTTGGATTGGCCCTATTTTCTAGGTCTGTGATTGCAATAGTTTTAGCTCAACACTGACATCTAAATTTTTTATTGTTACTTTTGGGATAATGTAATTATCTAATCCAGGTGGATATTGTGCAATATGTATATATTCCACCACAATTTCACCCCCTTCAAGAGTTATTAAGTGGCTGTCAATTTACAGGATGCTTCCCAGATAGAGTATGACATCCCAAAAACAGCATCTCAAAACAAACCATTTCAAATTACATAATCAAAAAAACAAAATCTTAAAAGGCTAGTAGATACAGAATTACAATCCATGGCATCAATAATAGAAAACATATCTCAACAGGTGTTTACTTTTGATGCAAAATAATAATAAAAACATATAGAGCAGAATAACTAAAAGCCATAGATAGAATTAAAAACGCCTCATGGATCCAATTCTACAATAAAACTGTGGGATCAATTATTAGCAACAAGTTGCATAAAGCTCCAAAGTCAAGATATCCAAATGAAGTCCTTTTCAACTAAACTATCTATAGTATATTATATATAAAAAATAGCAAAAGAAAAACATAAAAATATATCAAACTAGAAGAAAATGAGGGTGAAAAAGAAGTGCTTATTGGGAAAAGGGCTCAAATATTGATTAGAATATAACAGATATGGCTTGCAGATGATCAAGCTTTCTATTCTTGGGGGTTTAGACAATAGATGTCTTGCAGATATCCTGATGCTTGACTAGAGCCTTGGGTCTTGTGGGGCATCCTAATTCCTCAATCCAATCTTGAAAAGGTGGGCAGAGATAACTTGATGAGTCTTGAGATGAACCATAATCTTGTTGAACTTTGGCTTCTTTACTCTGACCTTAGTAGCAAGTTTTCTGTACCACCCTTCAGGAGAAGAGCTAGTTTGATTAGTGTCAGGAAATTTCATGTCTCATTATTGACTTTGCCTTATCTGAGTAAAATGGTTGACATCCAGATAGATAGAACCCTTATAGCATGCTGGTCTGCCAATAAATCAATATGAGAACTCTTTTGATACAGTAGTTTTCAAACCTGTTGAGATAAACGTATATTAGTCAGTTTAGAACACATTAACTCAGTCTAAAAACGAGATAAAAAATCAAGGAATTTATATTAAATTACAATAGATTTGGATCCACTTTGATTTTGTTTTTAGACTGAGTTAATGCATTCTAAACTGACTAATATATGTTTATCTCAACAGGGTTGAAAACTACTGTATATTATAATTAGGCTTAAAATATATCAGAAGCCTTTGACAAAATAGACTTCAGCCAATAGATGCAAGGGCAACCAGAAGCACTCTAGGTCATCAATTGAGGCCAAATCCTGATAAATCATACTTATTCTGGAATACCTTGGCATCCGCTGGGTCAGATGTATAATATGGTTGATATCAAGGCACAAAGAGAATGATGAGATTATTTGAGAATAATAACAGTTGGCGCCAATTTGCACTGCCAACCCTCCAGTGCCACTGTGAATTACAATTTTAAAAGGGCGCCAGACTATGAGAAGGTTATGTACTAAAAATAGAATAATCAATTGGCTCCACCACCACTGACATGCCAATGAATGGTTAATAGCTATGAGGTAAATAGTAACCAGCACAGGGTACTATACAATTGAGTCCCATGCCATTGCATGAATGCCTGACTCTGGGGGTTGATGCTGGCGGTCTGGGGATGGAAAGACTAGCCAAGCAAAAGTTAGAAATCATATGTATTATCCTGGCAAGAGAGCATTAGCTCTATAAAAGCTTTTGCATTGGATTAATGTAAGACAGATAATTTAAGACATACCTAATGTAGAAAGTTTTTTCTGTGGAAGATTTATCTGAGTTTGAAGACGCTTGTCAGTTCTTGAAGACTCTAGCAAGCCGCCTAAAGACGCTGCTGCTTACATCTATTGCCTCCCTTGATTGCCGCCTACTGCCGCCACATTAAGGACCTGTATAGACAACATAGATAAACAATTTTTGTCATACAAGCAAACCATTAAAATAATGGCTAAAATAAAAGACTATAATTAATAAAGCAAAAGTTAATTGGACTGCCAGTTCTGAGAGCAGAAACAAAATTTCTGACAATTAGTCTGTCCTTTACCTTCTTAAAGAAGTTCCAGATGACTGAGTCACCATATTTTTTATCTGGGGTGCTCCTTGAAAGAATCTAGCTGGCAACTGTAGTGAAATTGGCTCCCTGGTAGATGATTATTAATTAAAGTGAGAATTTGGTTATTTTTCTTCTGATCTACTCCTGGAAGTCAACAACTTTTAAGCAACAGTACTTGATGTACTGAAAATTTTTAATATAAAAATAATCTATAGTGATAAAGTAGCTTTCAAATCCAAGGCAATAAGCAAAAAAACTCACCTGAAATCAAAATCAACTCAGAAACAAACAGAACATATGGGAAGCCAAATATACTGTTAATTAATACAAATTTATCAGTTTTTAATTTTGTTTAAATCTGAGTTGATTTTGTTTACAGATAAGTTAATTTTTTTCATCTGAGTTTTTTCACAGATGAGTTTTTTAGTGCCATAGCTTTAAAAAAAAATGTATGGTATACTAATACAGTAGTTTTAAAAGCTATGGCAATAACCAAAATTACTTCAGATTTAAACAGAATGATTTCAGATGGGAATGAAATCTAAGTCAGGAAAAATTCAGGAATCAAATTATCTAAGTGTTTTTGGTGAACAGGCAAAATGCCAAACAATAAAAAATATCACTAACACAAAATATGAAATTATATCAAATAGCAAACAGCGTAGCTCAAACTACAAACAAAATGAACTGACACAGCAAGTGAGATGGATTAATGCTGTTCCAGAATATATTATAATCCTATCTGGATTCAGACAAGGCACCAACAGAAAGACTAAAATGAAACAAGAATGGAGCAGCATAGAAGCAAGATTTCACAAACACAAAACAAAATGAATTCACACAAGATGTGTAGTATGAGCAGCCCAAAATAGAAAATAACAGTTTAACAGCCAATCAGCAGCTATCCAATTTAGGAACAGACATTTTATTCATTTTCATGGCTCCTGATTTGTGTATAATGGTTTTGAGAACATTCCAAATATGGACTTGTGATTACAATAAAATAAATCATAAAATTTCAAACTTCTACTTTTAGTGATTTTATCCTAGGTTTTTTACAATGGTTTTTAACAACAATAACATTTTTGACAGCATCAGCAAACAAGCCAGCATCATCCAAGGCAGCTTCCCTGAAGGCAAGGCTCAGAACGTGGAGGCACCTATTTACACCCAGGTCTTTGATGTGGGTAACAAGGAAGTAAACCTGCACTTAACCCTGACCCCTATGGAGTTGATTTGTGTTGCAGACCCTGAATAGATTAGACAAAGAAACGTCCACTTAGGGTTTATAATAATGGGACACTTGCGCAATTGTGCAATTTCCCTATTGCAACATGGTTTTACAAGTGTAATATAAGTTTTAAACGCCTAAAAATGGGTATTTGAAGCGTTAATCAATTGCACATTGAGTGCAGACTTCACCTTTGAGGTTAATAATAGAACAACACAATTGCAATTTACCTGAGCCACCATGATGCAGGAGCTCAACAACCTAATGAACAAGGGGAATCTGATTGGGACAGCCAAGAAGCCAAAGAAGCAGGTCAACTCCCAGATCAAGGAAGCATATCCTATAATGCTTGACCTCCTGCAGCGGGAGCCCAAGATTCCCCTGACCCAGGTCCAGAGGCAACTTGTACATCATGGCATTTGGGTGTCTGAGCGCATGGTGCAGCTCTGTATGCACAGAAAGGTGGCTTCAATCAGGGTGTTGACCAATATTACTGGCAACTAATGGGATGACAATGAGAATTCCCCGTATGATCAGGCCATTGAATCCACCCTAGTTCAATTCTTGACAAGCCTATCAGATGAAATCATATTCATCTCTTACTTTAAGCTATCCATAGCTTTTGACAATTTCAGTAAGAAGGAAAAGCTGCCATCAAGAATAGAAGGAAGAAGGTCAAGGAGACGTTCATTGGTGCGTTTCTGGCTGTTTCAGCCAAGGGTTTTGTCTGCTATTGGACAAACCCAGATTTCACCAATGGCTACAAGTACAGCCACATCCTCAGTGCATTACTTGACTCCTGGGATGGTTCAAATTCCAAGCACCAAGTTTTCTTGAGCCACCAGATGGAGGGAAGTTCCACCACTCTTGAGGCCATCCAGGGACACGAGCACAAGGCCTCTGTGTACCTAGCCAGTCATGCAGACATCTATCTGGGTGTGACGGATCCAGGTCTAACCAGTCAAACTTACTTTTATCTTGCCCTTGACTCTTGTTACTGGTACCTTCCTGTGACAAATCTTTGAGGAGCTTTGCCTCCAGGGAGGCAATTTTGTGAGACAATGCTTTATTGTCATCTCTCCAATGAGCCATAATTTTGGCACTCTTTTCCTCTTTGTTTCTTAACACCTAAAATTCATGATAGGCTCTGTTCTTTAATTGTTGCAAAATTTCATCAAACCCTAACAGCAAGCTCCAGGAGTCCCATGCATAAACTCAATTTCTTTGTGCTGGGGTTCCTTCTCTGGCAAAATTGTCAGAGTATAGTTCTTCAAAAGCAGCTTTCACTTCTATCAAAGATTCCTCAGGTGCAATCTTAGAGACCTCCAGACTTGCCCAAGCCTTCTCAAGAGAGCTGGTAGGAACTTCATTTCTTGCAGCAGCAGCCTTGACACAAAGCACCCCAAATTTTTCTCTTTCAAATAGTAATAAAGAAGACATGATAATTAAAAAGAAGTTGAGTGGAAAGTGTCAAAATTGACAATATATCTTTATTTAAAATTGGCTGTTTTTGTTTATATACCATTTGGGGCATATTCCACTGATAACCCCTCTGATTCCTAAATCAACCTATGATTACCACATGGTCTATGACATTTGAGTCATTAAACCTAGATCTTTACCTAAAAGATCACCAATATTTCTTGACCTATGAGAACCAACCTACAATGGGAAGAAGTCACCTGACTCCATTCATCCCAATGTACCAACTCAGCATGGAGCTTCCCCAGCTCCTGGCGCCAAAACCCTGTGGATTACATATCCCAAAACTCAGATATCAATGTTCCAACTGGGAACCAGCTGATCAACCCTGAATTCCCAGGCATCACTACCTTTATTTAGTTATTTTTGCATTTAACTGTTTTCCGCCTTAAAACCCATTAAAATTCTTTGAAACTCAAACCAGGCGCCACTGCAGCGCCCAGCAATTTTCCCAGGCGGCGCCCCAGCGCCTGAAAAATTCACTGGGCAGCGCCTTGGCGCTTCTCAAATCCATTAGGTGGCGCTTCTAACCTAATGAATTTGCCAAAACAGCACTTTTAACCTAAAATTTGGGGGTTTTCTTTTGATTATCCTTAAACAAACTTCTTGGCACAGTCAAGGCAATTGACCAATATAATTAAATACTCATTAATTATAATCCCATATATCTATTAATTAATCTTCCCAGTTAATTAAATTGTTTTTGAGATGCCTAGTCTCCAAGATTGATTTGGCCAATCTTGCCTCCTGTTCTTATATTGAATATAGAGAATAAGTTTCCAGGAACCTTTATCTAAAGAATTCAAACCAAACATATATACATAAAACAAAAAGCAAAAACAGAGCAACTTTTTATCTCAGAGTATTTATGAGGCTAAATACTTAACAGTGATTGTCGTACAGTCACAAGGCCCCTTCCTTCTCTTTGGGGGAATCAGCCTCATCTTTCTGGGCCTTCATCATCTCTAATTCCCTATGAAACAGCTTAAAGAATTGAGGATGATCACAGGACCATTCTTCTCCTAAGGAAGCTCCAACTCCTTGAACTAGGTAGTTTGGCCCTGGACTAACCAAGATAATCTTCATAGGATCTACCCATCACTGAAGACCTCTTCTTGGGTGTTTTCTCAGCGTCTTTGATCAAACCATACCAGATCACCAACCTGGAAATGATCACAGGGAAGTAATCCAGGCTTTGAGTTCCACTTGGCGGCATGTCTCTCTTGAACTTGCTCTCCTTTACTCCTAGCTTTGACAAATAACTTCTGCATCTTGACTGCATGTTCTTCTACAGTGGCTTCATAGGAGCTCTTTTCCACAAACTCCCATTGACCAACCTCAGTGCTTGTTGTAATTTCCTGACCATACAACATTTGAAATGAAGAAAACCCATTAGCATCATGGGGCATTGTTTGGTATTCCATGAAACTCATTGCCAGGTGATCTTTCTAATGGGTTATAGCTCCGTCAGCTAATTTCTCCATAATGCGCTTCAGTGTTCTAATGGTTCTTTTGGCTAAACCATTTGTCTTGGGATGATATGGAGCTGAGGTTAACTTAGAAATGTCCCATTTCAAGCATTCCTTAGTCAATGCTGGTCCTACGTAAGGCAGTCCATTATTGGTGAGAACTTTCTCAGGACATCCATGCTGTGCTATTATTTCTTCCTGGAGAAACTTAGCAATTGCAACACTTGTTTCTTTGGTCAGTGCTCAAAATTCTACCCATTTTGTAAAATAATCAACAGCCACCACAAAGTATTCTTTCCAACCACTTGCTAACGTAATATGACCTGTATCTATTGAGACCAACTCAAAAGAATAATGTGACATCACTGATTTGAGCTGCACCTTGGATTTTGCTGCTGAGAATTTAGAGCAAAATCACATTCTTGCAAAATCTGAAGGACTGTAGCTCTCATCTCTGACCACCAGTACTGATCTTTTACCGCTTGCCATAACTTCTTATATCAGAGATGATCTTCCCATTGCACATGGAGATCTCTGACCACTTGTAGACGCTTTGATTTTTCTACATAAATCCTATTCCTTAATAAAGCTTCCCGGGATTCTTGTGTCTCAATTTCTCCACAGGCCAACAGCGCTTTGGACTATAAGTCAGGAATATGATTTTACAGCCCTGGACGGTAGATGATATCATAATTATATCCAGAGAGCTTCTCTGCATACAATTGCATTTGGCCTTGTAAGTCTTCCTTAGTCCAAATTGCTCTCAACAATGCGTGGTCAGTGACAATAATAAATAGCATTCCTAGGATATACATCCTAAAATGTTCCACCACCCATACTATTGCCAATCCTTCACGTTTAGTAGCAGAGTATTTCCTTTGAGTGGCCCCCAAATTCTTAGAACCATACACAACAGGATGTTGGCATAAATTTGACTCTCCTTCTTGAGTAAGAACAGCACCAAGACCAGTTGAACTTGCATCTGTCTCAATGTAGAACAACTTTGACCAATTGGGGAATATTAATATGGGGGCCTTGAAGAGGTTCTTTTTTAGCTCTAAGAAACTTGACTCTTACTTGTGTCCCCAAACAGATCAGGTGTTCTTCCTTGTTAACGCAAACAATGGCTCTCCAAGTGCAGAGCAATTAGGTATGAATCTCCAGTAGAAATTCACTGACCCCATAAAGCCCCAAACCTCTCAGACTGACTGCAGCAACCTCATACATAACAACAGAGTAAATCTCTCAGGACTCAGTTTAATCCCTTGAGAATTCACAGCATGCCCTAACACCTTGACCTCTTGACAGGCAAGCTTAGTCTTAGATACACCAATATTCAACTTTGCTTTCTCAATTCAGCAAAATACTTGATCAAGATCCTCTAGATGTTGTTCCCAGGAAGGACTATATACAGTAATGTTGTCTATATATACCAAAACACATCTAGGCTGTAGTCCTGTAATAATCTGGTCCATTACACACCAAAACACATCACCTGCTGTCTTCATTCCCAATGGTAAAATTTTCCATTGATACAGACCGTCAGGTGTAGAGAACTCTGTAACTCTTTAGACTTCTCATCAATTAAAAATTGGTGATAACCTTTAGTCAGATCTAAAGTGGTGAACCAGGAAGATCCAGCCATGGCGTCCAGCTGGTCTTCAATCCTGTGCATTGGGTAGGCATCATTTACAATATCCTTGTTTACCATTTAGAAATCAATACAAACACAAATTTTCCCATCTGACTTTGGAACACAAACCATCAGAGCAGAATAAGGACTGATGCTCTCCTCAATCAGGTTGGCTTTCCATCTTCTCCACCTCTTTTCTAATTGCAGCAACTGAAGCAGGACTACAACGTGGTACATACCCTTTGTATGGCTTCCCAGTAAGCGTTTTTATGATATAAGGTGGATCAGTTCTTCCTACATCATATTTGTCCAACAAGAAACAACTACTCCATTTCCACACCAGAGTATACAACAGGGTATCTGGTGCTTCACTTGGACATAGTATACAGGTTAAATTGTTGAAGGGCACACAAACATAAGAGACAGTAGATTTATTTTTTGTGACTTCTCCAACTACGGGCATCCAAACTCCAATACGCTAACCTTGCTGAATGTCTACAGGAACTGCGCAAGTATTGAACAACTTCCAGGACTTGAGGGATTCACCATTTGAATCATCCTCAAATATTGCCACATTTGAGGATATATGACGGGGCAATTCTGGGATAACCTGTCCTCCTTGCGTTCCACAATTGAAAGCTACCGGCTTCAACCAGGCAATTCCCTTTGGTGGAATTGAGCAATGTTCCTTGGCGTAGATGACTACTGATTGGACATCTTCTGGTGCTGGCGGAATTGTCAGTTGTTGATAAGCGTATTCAACTCCTTCATGAACCAAGACATTCTTGATGACATCCAGGCTCACCTTGGCCTCAATAATCCAAGTCATACCCAGCAGAACATCAAATCCTGCTCTCAGAAAAACTATGGCAGAAGTTTTGACCATGATATTTTTCTATCTTATTACCACCTCATCAAACACATCTTGTTCAATAGTGGTAACTCCATCAGCGGAAGATAAAGTCAGTGTGACCAATCTTGATGGGTCCATCCCGTGTTTACAAAAAAAGTTCTTTGATACTACTACCCTAGCACAATCTGGATTGTATACTGCCTTTTCTGGGATACCATTGAGTGAAATATCCATAAGTATAACCCCTTGCAATGCCCACACAAACGGTTTTGCAATCAATAATGCTGGCATGCTCTGGGCCACCTTCTTACACCATTCCACTTCTTTGAGCCAATCCACGTTCAACTAGACCCACACAGGCTGACAAGTAATTTCCCTGTCTTCTTTCATACCCAAGCACACATCCAATATCCACTCATCTGGAGAGGCATCTGGAACCCCCTCAGGAATAGTTGGACAGGAGACATCAATTTCCTGTACAGGTGGCTCCACTGGTGCTTTTCCTGTACTCTTTCAAGGCCTTTCCAGATCAAAGTCTCATTCTCCCATTATCATTCTCCAAATTAAAGAGCTCAGGTTGGGAGAACCTAAGCCTACCTTCCTTTTCCCAAATCTTTAACCATCAGGTCTGGGTGTTCCTTATCAAATTCCGCACAATCAGGACATTTCCCAGCAAAATGGCCATCTTTGCCGCAGATCCAGCATCCCTTTGCCATGGGAAACTTACACGCCTGTTTTAATAAAGACATGTGATCCTTATCTGAGGGACTTCTAGAACGTCTGGTTCTCTCAGAAAACCCTTCCCTTGCAGCCTCATGAGCTCCTACTCTTAAGCGCAGAGCACTGTGTGGAGGACCACCAAGATCCCATTCCATTTGAATGACCTTTTGAACAAGTTTTGACCATGACAACTTCTCACAACGCAGCATAGAAGCCTGAGTTCTCAACCTGGGCCACATTTCAGTGAAGAAAGTATCCTCCACCAGACCCTGATTGTGTTTGCACATCCACAAAAGCTAGGAACTCTTCCATTATTGAAAGATACATTGACACAGTTTCATGGCCAGCTTGAGTGACGTCTCAGGCTTTCTGCAGAACATCACCAGGTCTGAGGGTTACCAGGTAACTGGCTCAAAATTCTCTAACAATGTGGTCCAATTATTGCCTTTCTGTCTTTCAAACCACTTAAAGCAGGCAGGACCTGCAAGGAATTACAACTAATGAAGTTTCTCTGCATCCTCCAGACCTTAGGCTCAAATAAGAAAGCCCTCCAGGAAAGCATTTCCTTCCTTTACATTTCCAGAGAATGGTGACATTTTGGCAATAATAGAATGGACTCCTTTCACCATGGTTTTTTTCTACCCCGCATTGGGCTCTGTGACAGATCCAGGTCTAACCAGTCAAACTTACTGTTATCTTGCCTTGACTCTTGTTACTGGTACCTTCCTGTGACAAAGCTTCAAAGAGCTTTGCCTACAGGGAGGCAATTTTTTGAGACAACACTTTATTGTCATCTCTCCAACAAGCCATAATTTTGACACTCTTGTTGCAACTGAACTAATGAGAGTTCAGTACTTGGAATTGGGGAAGACAACAGTCCAATAGGAAAGGACAGAATAATAAGAATAAGGTATTGTTTATTGTAGAATATTGTGATTAATATACTATATGGGGAAAGCAACAAGGTCACAAGGGGGTGGCATAGTGGGGAGTCCCATGTAGGGTTCAAAGCCAAGGAATAACTTGTGTGGGGATCAGAAGGTCAAATTGGCAATGCTCCTAATTAGGATGAAGTACCCGCCATTCAATACTGCCATCACATTAATCCATAACGTTAGATACGTCAAGGGGCGGCTCATCAAGCGCCCCCTATGTATTATAAGATACGTTAGCAGGCAAGTCTAGAAACTTGGTTGCAGCACTCCCCCTTGCCCCCTTCTTGTTGTCAACCACCAGAACTGGAGTCTGCAGAAGGTCTGGGAAGGTCTGCAGGAACAACCTTTGTGTGGGGATGGCACAGCAGGGGCGTAAGCAATCATGGTGAAGCTTCTTGGTGTTCCCCTGGGCATCCTCAAGTTGGTAGGTGTGGTTATCATAGACTGCAGCTACCTTGAAGGGCCCTAGGTGGTTGGGTTCTAATTTGGCAGAATTGGGATTGAGGGTGAGACAGGGTCACCTATGGCGTATCTAGTTTTGAGGTGTTTTGTCCCTCCTGCAATCCGCTTGTGCTCAATTTCCCAGGCTTTGGCACGCCATTGATATAGGGAGGGAGTTGGCACTAGGGGGGCTTGTCAGGAACCTTGGACCGTAGTTTCCCCTGTTCAACCCCTGTCAGACTGTCAGGTGTTCCAAAGGCCAGGGTGCTAGGGCTGAACCCAGTGCCCCTGTTGATTCTTGCTTGTAGGATCAGTAGGGTGGTGGGAAGATTTTCAGTCCACACAGTATTAGGGTGCTCTTGTGAGAGCTTGGCAATCAGTTGAACCAGGGAGCCATTTAACCGTTCCACGTGTCCGTTGGCTTGAGGATGGTAGGGGGTTGTGACTATATGCTGGAGCGCGTTCTTGACGCAGTATGCCTTCACAATGTGTCCAACAAGTTTGGGCCTGCCCTCTGTGATGAGACGCTTGGGTTGCCCAAAGAGAGCCACAATCTCTTTGCCAATAAAGCAGGTAACAGTGGTGGCAGTGTGGTTGGTTGTTGCCCAGGCCACTGGCCAACAAGTGAAGTAGTTGATATTGGTGATAATAAACTTCTTACCCAGTCTGTCTTTGGGAAGCAGTCCCACAATGTTGAGAGCCCACTGTTTGAAGGGTTCCATAGCCTTGATGGGTAAGACAGACTTGGGAGGTGCAGGTTTGGACGTATTCTTTTCACACAACACACATGTCTTGAGGAGGTCCAAGATGTCTTGACGCATGCTTGGCCACCAAACCTTTTGTTTCATAATCATGAAGAGGTTACACCCTCTGATGTGACCCAAGGTACAGTGGTAGTGAAAGATGGTGTCCCCTTGTTGTGTGGTGGGAGTGCAAGGCGTCTTTTCACCTGTCTCTGCCCAGCGGCAGACGTTACCAGCATCAATGGTGAACTGACTTTTGTTGTCCTTCAGCTTGGAGATAGTGACCAAGTCAAGGCCCTTGTAGCAGGTTGCCTCAGGGCGCAGGTAGAGCATGGGTCAATCTGGGTCCAAACTGTTGTCCCCAGTGATGAACACTACGTAGAGTCGTGAAAGAGCGTTGGCTGTGACGAGTTCCTTCCCAGGCTTATATTCAATGCGTAACTGATAGGAGGATAGGCGCTCAACCCATCCTGCTTGGCAGTGTGTCAAATGAGACTGCGTGTTGAAGTATTTGAGTGACTTGTGGTCCGTCAGAACGTGGGGTGGGAAGGTCGCACCTTCCAAGTAGCAGTGCCACTTCTCAACGCAGTGTACAATGGCTGCCAGCTCTTTGTCATGGATGGGATAATGTTGTTCTGAGTCAGTGAGCTTCCTGGACTCATATGCTACGGGGAGGAAGACACCATTGTCAGTTTCTATCCTTAGCACACCTCCTATGGCCCTTTCAGAGGTGTCAGTCTTGAGTTTATACTGTCATTTTTGGTTGGGAAACTGCAGTACTGGTGCTGTTGTGAGCCTTTGCTTCATCATCTTGAAGGCTTGATCTCTGGCGGGGGTCCAATGGAAGCGCTGAATGGTATTGAGGAGCTCAGTGAGAGGTGCAATTAGTTCCCTGCAATTGCGGATGAACTTGCGTACATAGGCAACCATGCCTAAGAATGTCTGCACCTGGCCCACATCAGTGGGGGGCAGCATGCTAGTGATTGCCTTGATTTTGGCAGGGTTGGGCTTTATCCCTTGGGCAGAGATGGTGTGCACAAGGAATAATAACTCTGACTTGAGAAACTCACATTTGGAGGGTTTAGTTTTTAGCTGATACTTCCAAAGAGTGTTGAGGACAGCACGGAGGTGTTGGAGGTGCATGGTTTGATCTTGACTGAAGACAATAATGTCGTCAAGGTACACAATCACACACTTTCCAATCAATTCCTCAAAGGCTTTGTTCATCAACATGGCAAAGGTGGAGGGAGCGTTGATCATTCCAAAGTTCATGACACGGCACTTGAACAACCCTTAGCGTGTGCAGAAAGCAGTTTTTGACTCATCCCCTGGTGTAATGTAGACCTGGTTGTACCCTGCAGTGAGATCAATCTTGCTAAAGACCTTTGCGACTGCAAGTGTATCAAACAGGTTGTCAATCAGCGGCAGGGGGTATTTATTTTTAACTGTCACCTCATTTAGGGCGCAGTAGTCTGTGACCAGGCAAAGGGACCTGTCCTTCTTGGCTACAAAGAAGACCGCCACCTCATATGGAGAGAGCAAGGGGCAAATAAAGCCCTTATTGAGCGCGTCCACAAGGTGCTGGCAGAGGATTTCATCTTCCTTTGGTGTGAGACGGTATAATGGTTGTGCTTTAGATAACAATCCTTGAAGTTGTACAGCGTGCTAGATCTCCCGGGGCAGAGGTAGTTGTTTGAGTGCTTTACTGAATACATCCTTGTACTCCTCGAGGAGTGCAGCTAGCGCTGGTGGTGGTGATGATGACAAGGGAGGGATTGCAGGTGGTTCTACACAAATAACTTTGACTGAGTATTGGTTAAAGTCTAGTTTCCCCCCTTGAAATTGTATGAGCCTGTTTCTGTCATTCTGACAAACACAGTGTCATGTAGTAACTTGTTCATTTCCACGGGGTAGATCTGGAACCCCATCCCGTTTCTATTGAGGGTGATGACAGAGGTATCCCAGTTATTGTAGGGACAGTTATGCCAGAGCCAATTGAGGCCAGAAATTACGTCGTGGCTGAGGCCAGCCATGAACGGCCCAAAGAGCTTAACCTGGATTTTCCCCATCCTTATGGAGAAGGGTACCGTCTTGTGGGTGATGGCAACTCTGTGGGAGTCAGCTATAAGTACTGCTTTGAATCTGCTGGGTACTTGATCTAATTGCTGGGAGTCAGCAAACGCTTGATCTACCATGGTGTGATTGGCCCCAGTATCTACCAGCAACTTGTGGGTGTTCCCACAGAAACAGAAGGGATAGGACAAGTGTTTTACTTTATTTGAGGAGTGGGCAGCTTGCGACATGGGGTCATTGCTATGGACCTGAAAGACGTCCAGAGTTTCAACCTTGTGAAGATTGTAGTCGCGGGAGTTCTTTGTAGGCAAGGGCTGAGAGGACGGTTCAGTTGGGGTTGTAAGGCCTCTTGTTGCTACAACCCCCAGGCTTTTCCCTGGTCCTTGATTAACGCCAGCTGGAGCTCCCCCTTGCGGGGGCGTTTAGTTGCACTTTCTTGTTGACAAGGTTGGCAACGGCCCACTTGACCTTGGCCATTGTTATGTGCAGAACATGGTTGAGGTGGAGCATTGTTGATGCAGCAGAAGCCCATCAAAGCCTGGTTATTGGCCTCTACAATGGCTTTATAACAGTTGTCAATAGAGGTGCAGCAACCAACAGGAACCCACTTGCAAATATGGGGTTTTAACCCATTAACAATGAGGGTGAGCAACATGGCATTCCCATCAGTCACTGCTTTTGGGGTAACAGCAAGGGCCTGTTGCCACGCAGTGAGGTACTTGGGGACGGAACCAGTCTGCTTGATGGCTAAGAGGGGAGTCCCCAAGACAATGGGAGAGAAAGTTTCACTATATTGGGACTTGGCGGCGTCTCAAAATGTTGCCCAGGTGACGTCAAACTCCTGGCTGGCCCAGTTGGTGAACCACACAGCAGCAGGCCCTGTAAGGCGGCCAAATGCAGTGGCAACCCACATGGACTCCAGGACCTGACAGATACAAAGGCGTGTTTTGGTGGACTGGAGCCAACTGACAATGTCAGCTCCTTTGACACCGCCAGTGAAGGATTCCAGCTGGAGATTGAGCATACATTGAGACAGGTCCAACTGTGGCATGGTGACACTAGCGTCACGCTGCCCAAGGCGGAGCCAATTGTATACACTGGTGAGAACTAGCTGATCTTGATAGATGAAATAACCTTTGGGAATGTCCCCCTCAGGGATTGGAAGGAACGTCTCTTGTTGTGGAGTAGCCATGCAGCCCGTACTCTGTCCTTTCTTGGGGGGAATTTGTTTTTAAGATAGGTTGTGAACCTACCTGTGCTATCACTGTTGCAACTAACCAATGATAGTTCAGTATTTCAAATTGGGGAAGACAACAGTCCAATAGGAAAGGACAGAATAATAAGAATAAGGTGACATTTATTGTAGAATATTGTGATTAATATACTATATGGGGAAGCCACAAGGCCACAAGGGGGTGGCATAGTGGGGAGTTCCATGTAGGGTTCAAAGCCAAGGAATAACTTGTGCGGGGATCAGCAGGTCAAATTGGGAACACTCCTAATTAGGATGAAGTACCCGCCATTTGATACTGCCATCTGATTAATCCATAATGTTAGATACGTCAAGGGGCAACTCATTGAGCGCTCCCTGTGTATTGTAAGATACATTAGCAGGCAAGTCTAGAAACTTGGTTGCAACACTCTTTTCCTCTCTGTTTCTTAAACCCTCAACTTTGCAATTGGCTCTGTCCTTTACTTGTTGCAAAATTTCATCAAACACTAACAGCAAGTTCCAGGAGTCCCATGCATAAACTCAATTTCCTTGTGCTGGGGTTCCTTCTCTGGCAAAATTGTCAGAGTATAGTTCTTCAAAAGCAGCGTTCACTTCTACCAAAGATTCCTCAGGTGCAATCTTAGAGACCTCCAGACTTGCCCAAGCCTCCTCAAGAGAGCTGGTAGGAACTTCATTTCTTGCAGCAGCAGCCTTGACACAAAGCACCCCAAATTTTTCTCTTTTAAATAGTAATAAAGAAGACATGATAATTAAAAAGAAGTTGAGTGGAAAGTGTCAAAATTGACAATATATCTTTATTTAAAATTGGCTGTTTTTGCTTATATACTATTTTGGGCATATTTGGCTGAAAACCCTCTGGTTCCTGAATCAACCTATAATTCATATCCTGTGGTCTATGACATTTGAGTCATTAAACCTAGATCTTTACCTAAAAGATCACCAATATTTCTTGACCTATGAGAACCAACCTACAATGGGAAGAAGTCACCTGACTCCATTCATCCCAATGTACCAACTCAGCATGGAGCTTCCCCAGCTCCTGGCGCCAAAACCCTGTGGATTACATATCCCAAAACTCAGATATCAATGTTCCAACTGGGAACCAGCTGATCAACCCTGAATTCCCAGGCATCACTACCTTTATTTAGTTATTTTTGCATTTAACTGTTTTCCGCCTTAAAACCCATTAAAATTCTTTGAAACTCAAACCAGGCGCCACTGCAGCGCCCAGCAATTTTCCCAGGCGGCGCCCCAGTGCCTGAAAAATTCACTGGGCAGCGCCTTGGTGCTTCTCAAATCCATTAGGTGGCGCTTCTAACCTAAATAATTTGCCAAAACAGCACTTTTAACCCAAAATTTGGGGGTTTACTTTTGATTATCCTTAAACAAACTTCTTGACACAGTCAAGGCAATTAACCAATATAGTTAAATCCTCATTAATTATAATCCCATATATCTATTAATTAATCTTTCTGGTTAATTAAATTGTTTTTGAGACGCCTAGTCTCCAAGATTGATCCGGCCAATCTTGCCTCCTGTTCTTATATTGAATATAGAGAATAAGTTTCCAGGAACCTTTATCTAAAGAATTCAAACCAAACATATATCCATAAAACAAAAAGCAAAAACAGAGCAAATTTTTATCTCAGAGTATTTATGAGGCTAAATACTTAACAGTGACTGTCTTACAGTCTCACTGGGTGATATTGTGTTCTTTTCCTTTGGAGATACAGTCCAGGGACATCATCCCCAGGCTTCCAACAACCTTTATCTTGGAGTCCTGCACCATGATTCTCTCTTTGGTTGCTAAATGATGGCTGAATTGTTTGCTCAAATGGCTAGCCATGTGAATATGGGCAACTAGTTGCATAAAGAAAGGAGCTCTCATCCTGCGCCACAGCTGTCTACCAACTAATTCAGCCAACAACATGCATGGAATACAAAAAGCAGTATATGGAAGCCATCACAAAAAATCCAATTTGTTCTACCCCCCACCACCACCCCACCTGCCAGCCCCTCCCACCCAATCCCAGACCTCTCATGACAGCACCACCTTGAAATCTTCTCTCCTGCGCTATTCTGCCTAATAGACATCACTTTTCCCTCCCATATAAACTCTTTGCCAACAAGCATTTTGTATTTATATTATTTTTGTCCAGAATTTTAATTGTTGTTTTCTCTTTGTTTTTAGTTGATTGTATTATTTATGTACAGTTATTTCTATAGATCATGTTTACTATGCCACATATCTAGATCCAGAAAATAGTTATTTTAGCTCTTACACACCCCTGTGTGAAAATAGTAACAACAATTTGGTGATCAGCTAAATTTAAATTAGAAAACTATATGTTTATTGTGTTTAAAAGAAGTTTTTGCTGATCCAAATTAAAAACCTAAATGATAAAATTCAAGCCTATCAGGAGCCAAGTGATAAAGTGATTTTTGTGAAACTAAAGAATCATTCAATAATTCTTTGGTGCATGTGCTTTAATTAATCTGATTGACTGGTTGTTTTGCCATTGTGTGCCATTGCTGCTGTGGCAAGTTGTTGATGGACTAGTTCTACACAGCAGCTGATTAAGCACTAGTCCATTAACAACTTGCCACAGTTGCAATGGCGCACAATGGAAAAACACCCAGCCAATCATATTAATTGGTGCACATGCACCAAAGAATTCTTGAATGTCCCTTTATGTTGCAACAATCACTTTATCACTTGGCTTCTGATTGGCTTAAAGTTTTTCATTAAGGTTCTGAATTTATGATCAGCAGCAACTTTATCTAAACACAATAGACTTAAAAATTTTAATTTTAATTTAGTTGATCCCCAAATTTTTGTTAATGTTTTCATAAGGGGCTGTGTTTGGATGCTAAAAACAAATGTGTTATGGATCTAGATACACATAATAGTAAATAAATGATTTTATAGACTTAAACTGAGCATAAATCATAAAACCAACTATAAACAAAGAGAAAGTGAACAATTGAAATTCAGAATAAAGATAATGTAGATAGAAAATGTTAGGTAACAGGAGTTTATGGGGGGTAGGAAGAGTAATGCCTAGTAGGCAGAATAACGTGGGAAAGAAGGCGTAGAGCTAGTGCTGGCCTGGGGGGGTCTTTGATTGGATGGGTGGGGCTGGCAGATGGTGGTGGTGGTGTCAGAGGTAGAGGCAGGAGGATTGCACGTGATGGCCGCCATATACCGCTGATGGTATTTCTTATCTGTGATTGTCTGGATGGGCTAATAGACAGCTGTGTTGCAGGGTGGGAGGCGCTTGTATTTCCATGATTGGCTGCCCATATTCACATTGAAGACAATTTGGGCAAAAAAAAACAGCTAACATTTGGTGACCAAAGAGAAAATTGTGATCAAGGACCCCAAGATAGAGATCATTAAAAGCCAGAGGGCAGCCCTTCTGAACTGTATCTCTAATGTTGAAGAACACAACATCATCCAGTTTGATGTCTGTGTGGCCGTGTTGTGATCTGAGGCGCAGCACAGAGTCACAACAGGAAATCATAACCTTAGGATTGGATTTGTACTAAGTCTTGGTTAGAATGGCAGGGAAGGCTATGTGATTACCTTGTGGCCCTGATTGAACAATATCTGCTAGACGTGGCTAGAGAGGCGCCAAAGTACGGGAAGACACAAAGACAAAAATGTGAATAGAACTTAATTTTATTGGAGAATAGGGAATGTAATATATAGTGGTTTACAATACCACAAAACAATACCAGGACAGTAGGATCACTTGCCACAGGCATGAGTGGGGCAAGTGAGTTGTGCAGGATCAGGAAACTGAACAATTGTATTTCCCAATGCAGAGCCAGCCTCATTTCAAAGGGCAAAAGCAAAAGAAAGAGATTTGTCCTCAAAATAACCCAACAAAGGCAAAATTGAAACACAGTGAATGGCGGCATTCAAAACATTGCCCCCATCTAGATTGACCTTAGGGGGTGATACTTGTGGAGGAACTTGGCATACATGCAAGCAAAAAGTCAACCACTAGAGAAGAGTTTTACAGTATACTCTGACCCTTGCTTGAAGGTCACTTCCAAGGGCCCAATCCACAACAAGTCTAGCTTATTAGCTTGTCCTCCCACTCTATGTTGATAGTAGAGAACATGGTCCCCAATGTTGAATTCAGGCAGGGGGATCTCCCAACATTGTCAGGGGAGAGCTCTAGCAGCTTGGTCTTATAGGCAGACTGGTAGGCAGAAGCCTGGATATCAATGATTTGATTAACTAGATCCTTGATATGCTCATCAGTGTTCATGGCCTTATCAGAGGAGAGTAGGGGCTCCCCAAGAGCAACGTGGTAGTGGCTTTACGACCATAAAGCATAGCAAAAGGGGAATACCTGTTGACACAATGTTTGTTAAGGCAATAGGCAAAGAGAGCAGCGGGTAGGTATAGATCCCAGTTGGCGGCATCAGAACAAGTGAGTTTCCTCATGATAGACACCAGAGTAGAGTTGGCATGCTCAACTGCCCCATTAGTGGAAGGATTATAGGGGGCAGAGAAAGACTGATGAGACCCCAAGGCTTCAACCACAGAGGTTACTAACTTGGTGTTGAAGTTAGTCCCATTTTCAGACAACAACACTTGAGGGCAACCATGGCAGAAGAATACATTTTGTAGCAGAAAGGTGGCGGTTGTCTTGGCAGTGATGTCTTTAGTAGGGCAAGCTTCTACAAACTTGCTAAAATGAGCAACAGCAATTAGGATAAAGCGGCAAGCAGAGCAGGACAAGGGAGAGGCCCTACAGTGTCAATACTGACAGTGTGAAATGTGTGTTTAGGGGGGACTAGCTTGAACTTATGAGCGGTGGCTTTAGGACGTTGGAGCTGGCAATCATGGCAACTAGTAATAACATCTGGGATCAGCAAGCAAAGATTTTCCCAGAAGTAATTCTTCTGGAGCCAGGCATGGGTCTTGGCAACACCTCTGTGTCCCGTCTCTTTATGAGCTTGAAGCACCAACAAAAGGCAAAGACTAGGCCTTACATAGGGCAAGTATGGTCTTGTACTTTCTTGAAAAGCTGATTGTCACAAATGAGGATGTCTTCAGATAGCTTATAAAGGGCAACCCAAACTTCTTCTGTCTTGTTCTCCCATGAAGAAGGATATCCAATTAGTCTATACAACCAGTCAGCCTCAGCAGGGTGTAGGGCAAGGATGGGCATTCTGGTCAGTCCATCAGCATTCTGATGTTGAATCCTGGGGTGGTGCAGCACAGTGAAGCTTGTACCCTTGCAGGTGGAGAGACCATCTAGCTAGTCGTCCTTCTGGTTCCTTGAGTTGCTTTAGCCATTTGAGCAAAGCATAGTCAGTAACCACAGTGAAATGGGTGTCATACACGTAATGGCAGAACTGCTTGACAGCATGCAGCACAGCAAGGCACTCCTTCTTGGTCACACTGTAGTTCTTCTTTTGCTTATTTAGGACATGAGAGGTATAGGCTACAGGGTGATCCACACCTTCATCATCCAGTTGAGCCAGATAGCCTCAATAGCCAGGTCACTAGCATCAGTATATAGGATGAATTCCTTATTGTAATCAGGATATACTAGGATGGGAGTCTCTTTGAGTTTTTGTTTGAGTTTTTCAAAGGCTTGCTGTTGGCTGGCGGCCCATTCAAAGGGGATGTTACACAGCAGCTGGACCAAGGGTCACTAGTGTCAGCAAAATTGAGGATGAACTATCTATAGTATCCCATCATGCCTAGAAAGACTTGAACTTCTTTGAGGTTGGTGGGCGGAAGCATTTTGTCAATGGCCTCAACTTTCTTAGTCATGGGGCAAATTCCTGTCCAAGTCACCTCATGCCCCAAGAATTTAAGGCAATCCTTGAAGAAGACACACTTAGATGGCTTTAGCTTAAACCCAGATTCACAAATCTTTATAAACACCAACTTAAGGTGGGCCAGGCAATTAGCGAAGGTAGCACTGAAGACAGTTATATCATCTCAGTAAACTAAAACACATGAGAGCTTCAAATTACGGAGGATGGAGTCCCTTTCTTGTTCAAAAGTAGCTGGAGTTTAGCAGAGCCCTTGCACATTTGTGTAGGCTCAAACAATCCTTTGGAAGTGATGAGTGCAGCCTTCTGTCTATCTTTGATAGAGAGATCAACTTGCCAGTAAACAGAGGCTAGATCCATGACAGAGAAGAACTTGGAGTCCACAAGGCAGCAGAGAGCATCATCAATGCGTGGTAAGGGGTAGGAATCCTTTTTGGTTAAGGAATTCAAGCGTCAGTAGTTCATCACAATACAATGACTTCCATCCTTCTTTTTCAGTAGGAGAAAGGGAGAGGCCCATGGACTTTGGGAAGGAGCAAGAAGTTCAGCGTCTAGAAGTTGGTTGAGCTCTTTAGACACCTGAGCATCCTTGACTCAACTGCAGCAGTAGGGTTTAGCACAAAAGGGGGAGCATCACCAGTATCAATCTGGTGAATGACGCCTTTGGCTAAACCATAATCTGTGCTATCCTTAGCAAGGATATCCAAAAACTGATCCAGTAGGTCAAGTACTTCTTTCTGTTGAACCAGAAATAGCTGCAGGAATTCTTAGGCAGTGAAAAATGATAGGACTTGTGGATCATCCTCAGGTAAGTTAAAGTCCTGGAATTTACCAAAGAGATGTAGTGATAGGACGTCAGGAGAATTCAACAACCTGTCCTCTAGACACATGTATGGAGAGAGCAGTCAAGTTGGTACTCCAGCAGTTGAACAGGGTCTTTATGAGAGACATCCAAGATTCCTGGGCAGAGATAGGGTTTGTTGCGCCCTAGCAAGGAAGGAGAGTACAACTCTAGGAACGTACACTTGGGCAGCTCATACAATATTTGGGAGTCTAGGATAGCCTGAGACCCAGGAGGGAATAGTCACAGCAGAAGTGGCCAAGATAAGAATCCCTTCAGATGCAGGACAAGCCATGGGAGGGCACTATATGTTGGATGAATGGGTACAGTATTTTAAAGTGAAAACATCAGTGGGATATTCCAAGGCACATGTCTTGAGGCGCTTCCCAGGAACTTTAACTGGTTCTTCAAAGATCAAAGGGACCTTGTATCCTAAGATAGAGAGGTAGTTGTTCTTTAAGTTGATGATCCCATTATATTCCCCAAGGAATTGAGTACTAACTAGAAGGCCGTAGCTCTCATTCTCCAAGACAACAGCAGGAGCAGCCAAGAGTAGCTTGTCAAACTGCATGGGTAGAGCAGAATAAGCTCCTATAGCGTAAGTCATGGACAGCCCAGCTGTGCTAGACAACTGATGAAAGTTAAGGTCAGGGGCAAGTTTGAGCTTCTTGACCAGCTTCAAGGAGACAACATTAACAGGAGACCCTGTGTCTAAAACAGCTTTAATTTTAACCTTTTGGATGGATATTTCAACACAAGTGGTGGTGCAACCAAAGGGAGGGAGGATAGCCAGAATGTCATGAGCTTCTATTAGTTCTTTGCCCCACTTTTTGATCATGCATCTTAGGCCCAGGAACTCCTTATAGACCGTCTGGAGAGGGAGCAAGACAGAGATGTTTTTAAACACAGCACCAGCAACCTCAGCAGCTTCTTTGGAAGATTTGAAAGGCACAGGAGATCTCTTGGCTTGGGTGAGATAAGAGTAAGAGACAACTTCCTTGGATTCAGGAAGAGGCTTGGTGGTTGTTGTAGTTTTCCCAGAACATAGCTTATAAGGGACTTCAATATTTTCAGGGACAGCCAGGACAGAATACCCATAGGTGTCAGGATCTTCTATATCAGAATCATCCATGTCAGAGTCATCAGATATATTGTGGAATAGCAGCAGAATAGGATGAGCCTCAGTATCAGCAGGCTCAGAGTCAGCAATAGAGGGGGTAATCAAAGGAGACTGTGAAGAATTGTCAACCAAGAGCGTCTCTGCCTCTAGGTTGACTGTTCCTTTCCTGCCTGTTCCTTGGGATCAGCTCCTTCAACTCAAGGATTGGTGCAGACTTGGGAGTGATGACCTATCTGTCCACAGTTATGCCAACCCTGGCGTCAAGGAGGATTCTGCGAGTTCATGGTAAGGATACACAGCCACGTGAAGATGAACCAGAGGTAGAGGCGGCACAATTCTCCTGCACAACTACCCCAGAATGGGTAAGGTGCATATCCTGCAACATTGTCTTTATGCTATTCATAGAAGAAATCATGGCTTTATGGACCTTGAAGTGAAGACACAGGAGCTGGTTAACCTTGAAGGCTTGAGTGCAAGCCATTGTTGCAACTGAACCAATGAGAGTTCAGTATTTGGAATTGGGGAAGACAACAGTCCAATAGGAAAGGACAGAATAATAAGAATAAGGTATTGTTTATTGTAGAATATTTTGATTAATATACTATATGGGGAAGCCAAAAGGCCACAAGGGGGTGGCATAGTGGGGAGTTCCATGTAGGGTTTGGAGCCAAGGAATAACTCATGCGGGGATCAGCAGGTCAAATTGGCAACGCTCCTAATTAGGATGAAGTATCCGCCATTTGATGCTGCCATCAGATTAATCCATAACATTAGATACGTCAAGGGGCGGCTCATTGAGCGCCCCCTGTGTATTGTAAGATACGTTAGCAGGCAAGTCTAGAAACTTGGTTGCAACACCCCCCTTGCCCCCTGCTTGTTGTCAGACACCAGGACTGGAGTATGCGGAAGTTCTGGGAAGGTCCGCACAAACAACTTTTGTGTGGGGATAGCACGGCAGGGGCGCAAGCAATTGTGGTGAAGTTTCTTGGTGTTTCCTTGGGCATCCTCAAGTTGGTAGGTGTGGTTATCATAGACGGTAGCTACCTTGAAGAGCCCTAAGTGGTTGGGTTCTAATTTTGCAGAATTGGGATTGAGGGTGAGACAGGGTCACCTATGGCGTATCTAGCTTTGAGGTGTTTTGTCCCTCCTGCAATCCACTTGTGCTCAATTTCCCAGGCTTTGGCACGCCATTGATATAGGGAGGGAGTTGGCACTAGGGGGCTTGTCAGGAACCTTGGACCGTAGTTTCCCCTGTTCAACCCCTGTCAGACTGTCAGGTGTTCCAAAGGCCAGGGTGCTAGGGCTGAACCCAGTGCCCCTGTTGATTCTTGCTTGCAGGATCAGTAGGGTGGTGGGAAGATGTTCAGTCCACACAGTATTAGGGTGCTCTTGTGAGAGCTTGGCAATCAGTTGAACCAGGGAGCCATTTAACCGTTCCACGTGTCTGTTGGCTTGCGGACAGTAGGGGGTTGTGACTATATGCTGGAGCGCGTTCTTGACGCAGTATGCCTTCACAATGTGTCCAACAAGTTTGGGCCCGCCGTCTGTGATGAGACGCTTGGGTTGCCCAAAGAGAGCCACAATCTCTTTGCCAATAAAGCAGGTAACAGTGGTGGCGGTGTGGTTGGTTGTTGCCCAGGCCACTGGCCAACAAGTGAAGTAGTCAATAGTGGTGATAATATACTTCTTACCCAGTCTGTCTTTGGGAAGCGGTCCCACAATGTTGAGAGCCCACTGTTTGAAGGGTTCCATAGCCTTGATGGGTAGGATAGACTTGGGAGGTGCAGGTTTGGACGTATTCTTTTCACACAACACACATGTCTTGAGGAGGTCCAAGATGTCTTGACGCATGCTTGGCCACCAAACCTTTTGTTTCATAATCATGAAGAGGTTACGCCCTCTGATGTGACCCAAGGTACAGTGGTAGTGAAAGATGGTGTCCCCTTGTTGTGTGGTGGGAGTGCAAGGCGTCTTTTCACCTGTCTCTGCCCAGCGGCAGACGTTACCAGCATCAATGGTTAACTGACTTTTGTTGTCCTTCAGCTTGGAGATGGTGACCAAGTCAAGGCCCTTGTAGCAGGTCGCCTCAGGGCGCAGGTAGAGCATGGGTCAATCTGGGTCCAAACTGTTGTCCCCAGTGATGAACACTACGTAGAGTCGTGAAAGAGCGTTGGCTGTGACGAGTTCCTTCCCAGGCTTATATTCAATGCGTAACTGATAGGAGGATAGGCGCTCAACCCATCCTGCTTGGCAGTGTGTCAAATGAGACTGCGTGTTGAAGTATTTGAGTGACTTGTGGTCCGTCAGAACGTGGGGTGGGAAGGTTGCACCTTCCAAGTAGCAGCGCCACTTCTCAACGCAGTGTACAATGGCTGCCAGCTCTATGTCATGGATGGGATAACGTTGTTCTGAGTCAGTGAGCTTCCTGGACTCATATGCTACGGGGAGGAAGACACCATTGTCAGTTTCTATCCTTAGCACACCTCCTATGGCCCTTTCAGAGGTGTCAGTCTTGAGTTTATACTGTCATTTTTGGTTGGGAAACTGCAGTACTGGTGCTGTTGTGAGCCTTTGCTTCATCATCTTGAAGGCTTGATCTCTGGCGGGGGTCCAATGGAAGCGCTGAATGGTATTGAGGAGCTCAGTGAGAGGTGCAATTAGTTCCCTGCAATTGGGGATGAACTTAGATACATAGGCAACCATGCCTAAGAATGTCTGCACCTGGCCCACATCAGTGGGGGGCAGCATGCTAGTGATTGCCTTGATTTTGGCAGGGTTGGGCTTTATCCCTTGGGCAGAGATGGTGTGCCCAAGGAATAATAACTCTGACTTGAGAAACTCACATTTGGAGGGTTTAGTTTTTAGCTGATACTTCCAAAGAGTGTTGAGGACAGCACGGAGGTGTTGGAGGTGCGTGGTTTGATCTTGACTGAAGACAATAATGTCGTCAAGGTACACCACCACACACTTTCCAATCAATTCCTCAAAGGCTTTGTTCATCAACATGGCAAAGGTGGAGGGAGCGTTGATCATTCCAAAGTTCATGACACGGCACTTGAACAACCCTTAGCGTGTGCAGAAAGCAGTTTTTGACTCATCCCCTGGTGCAATGTAGACCTGGTTGTACCCTGCAGTGAGATCAATCTTGCTAAAGACCTTTGCGCCTGCAAGTGTATCAAACAGGTCGTCAATCAGCGGCAGGGGGTATTTATTTTTAACTGTCACCTCATTTAGGGCACAGTAGTCTGTGACCAGGCAAAGGGACCTGTCCTTCTTGGCTACAAAGAAGACCGCCACCATATATGGAGAGAGCAAGGGGAAAATTAAGCCCTTATCAAGCGCGTCCACAAGGTGCTGGCAGAGGGTTTCATCTTCCTTTGGTATGAGACAGTATAATGGTTGTGCTTTAGGTAACAATCCTTGAAGTTGTACAGCATGCTGGATCTCCCTGGGCAGAAGTAGTTGTTCAAGTGCTTTACTGAATACGTCCTTGTACTCCTCTAGAAGTGCAGCTAGCGCTGGTGGTGGTGATGATGACAAGGGAGGGATTGCAGGTGGTTCTGAATGGATAACTTAGACTGAAAATTTGTTAAAGTCTAGTCTCCCCCTTGAAATTGTATGAGCCTGTTTCCATCATTCTGACAAACACAGTGTCATTGCTATGGACCTGAAAGACATCCAGAATTTCAACCTTGTAAAGATTTTAGTTGCGGGAGTCCTTTGCAGGCAAGGACTGAGAGGACGGGGTGATCAGGGTTGTAAGGCCTCTTGTTGCTACAACCCCCAGGCTTTTCCCTGGTCCTTGATTAGCGCTAGCTGGAGCTCTCCCTTGCGGGGGTGTTTAGTTGCACTTTCATGTTGACGGGGCTGGCAACAGCCCACTTGACCTTGGCCATTGTTAGGTGCAGAACGTGGTTGGGGTGGAGCATTGTTAGTGCAGCGGAAGCCCATCAAAGCCTGGTTTTTGGCCTCTACAATGGCTTTATGACAGTTGTCAATAGAGGTGCAGCAACCAATAGGAACCCACTTGCAAATATGGGGTTTTAACTCATTAACAATGAGGGTGAGCAACATAGCATTCCCATCAGTCACTGCTTTTGGGGTAACAGCAAGGGCCTGTTGCCACACAGTGAGGTACTTGGGGATGGAACCAGTCTGCTTGATGGCTAAGAGGGGAGTCCCCAAGACTATGGGAGAGAAAGTTTCACTATATTGGGACTTGGCGGCGTCTCAAAATGTTGCCCAGGTGACGTCAAACTCCTGGCTGGCCCAGTTGGTGAACCACACAGCAGCAGGCCCTGTAAGGCGGCCAAATGCAGTGGCAACCCACATGGACTCCAGGACCTGACAGATACAAAGGCGTGTTTTGATGAAATGGAGCCAACTGACAATGTCAGCTCCTTTGATACCACCAGTGAAGGACTCTAGTTGGAGGTTGAGCATACGTTGAGACGGGTCCAACTGTGGCAGGGGACGCTAGCGTCACGCTGCCCGAGGCAGAGCCAATTGTATACACTGGTGAGAACTAGCTGATCTTGATAGATGACATAACCTTTGGGAATGTCCCCCTCAGGGATTGGAAGGAACGTCTCTTGTTGTGGAGTAGCCATGCAGCCCGTACTCTGTCCTTTCTTGGGGGAATTTGTTTTTAAGATAGGTTGTGAACCTACCTGTGCTATCACTGTTGCAACTAACCAATGAGAGTTCAGTATTTCAAATTGGGGAAGACAACAGTCCAATAGGAAAGGACAGAATAATAAGAATAAGGTGACATTTATTGTAGAATATTGTGATTAATATACTATATGGGGAAGCCACAAGGCCACAAGGGGGTGGCATAGTGGGGAGTTCCATGTAGGGTTCAAAGCCAAGGAATAACTTGTGCGGGGATCAGCAGGTCAAATTGGGAACACTCCTAATTAGGATGAAGTACCCGCCATTTGATACTGCCATCTGATTAATCCATAATGTTAGATACGTCAAGGGGCAACTCATTGAGCGCTCCCTGTGTATTGTAAGATACATTAGCAGGCAAGTCTAGAAACTTGGTTGCAACACCATGTATGCTTCATGTGCGGTCAACTGGCAGCTAGTGATCAGTTGTTGTCCTTTCATGTAGAATCTATCTGCAAATTCAGCTAGGGTCTCCTTTGGCTTGAAAGCAATGTGCATGAAGGCGTCCTTATTCACTTCCAGACTAAGGGCACCACCAAATTTTTCAATAATAAGTGCTTCATATCTTCCCAGGTCTTGATGGTGGGCAGCTCTGGCACTACTATGTCTTGGCAGGTTGGGTGTAGACAGGTCAGAATGTTTTCTTTCTTAAATTTATCTGATGCTTGTCTCGTGGTAGTTTCATAAATAGTTAGGAAAGCTGCAATGGTCAAAGTTTTAGGGTCAAAGACTTGCTTAAAGATAGGCTTGAAGTGTGCTTCTGGAGTTGGGTCACCATTGTTGCTATTGAGTACATTTATGTATGGGGAGAATTCTGCTTATGACTTGGTGGGGGGCTGCCTGGCCCACAGCTGGCAAACACTTTCTTCAATGGTAGTCAAGGTTTCAGCAGTGCAGGTGCCTGTATTATTAGCTAGGATGGTATGCCGCTCAGTAACATCCAGGCGCTGGCCCTGTGCTGTTACTAATGAGGACAGTTCAGCCAGCTGGGAAGTAAGAGATGGGCCCACCAAAAGGTAGGGCTGCGTCGTCCCAACTCCAGACAAAGATCTTCTTTTTTCTGACATTCCTGAAGATTGGGTTTAATCAGCTTCAAATAGAAAATATATTTACCTTCCACATTTTCAGAAACTTTGGACAGAATCTGGGTTTTGTCTGGGGGTGGGACAACACAGCCCTACCAAAAGGCAAGGGGTGAACCTGACATTTACTGAATCAATCACTTCACTTAGTTCTTGTACATCTTTATTAAGCTCAGAGTGATCTTGCTTCAGGAGGTCCACTTCATTGACTAGAGCTATCAACTCTCTAGCACAATTAATGCAGGGGGCTCCTGACAATCCAGGGAAAACCATCTTTGCCCACAACTTCAGGTGGACTAACAATAGACACTATTCCCTCACACAAAGTAGCAACCTCTTGTTGTAAATCAGAAACCTGAGCTGTCAGATCAAGCACTTGAGGATCAGGCTGAGGGGCTTTGGGGGGAAATCATGATTATGAGTAGATGCTCTTAAATATCAAATGGCATCCCAGAGCCTCTGTTCTCTATCTGCTAACTCATTGGATGGAGGAGAAAGTGGGGCATCTGCTTTGGAGGCAGAAAGTTCATTTACTTGAGTCTAAAGTTTGGCAATAGTAGCGGCGGTAGCAGCCCTTTCTTGATCAAAGTCCTTGCCAAGTTTGTGGAGGCTCTTTGCAGCATGAATCTCTAATTGTCATAATTGGTCAAAGGAATAAGCACTGAACTTGTTAAGTTGTTGTACAAGTTGTTCAAAGTTGATTAGATAGGTGTTTAAAGTAGAGTCTACATGGGCACGCCAGGGCTTTTCCAGCCAATGGAATTCATGAAGGTGCTCTCTGACATACTCAGGAATGAATTGGCACATTTTTTAAATGGAGGTGACCAAGCAAGATTGGGAGGTGACAGAGTTGCGCTGATTGTTGGATACTAAGGAAAACAGAGAATGGATCCACTGCTGGTAGGACGCAACTGATCCCAGTGATGAGTGACAGCGGCTTGCAGTAATGAAAACTCTTGAATGTGGATCCCTAATACCATTTTATGATAGGCTAAGACAGGTTGTATAAAGGAGGACAATAAATGTTCAGCAGAGCCAGCCAATGAGAGGAGATGCTGTGAAAATTGTAGAGCTACAATCAATTTTTAGCATTCTGCTCAATTGAACTAAAGCTGGAGGCAAGAGAAGGCTCAATCACGGGCTATCCCAAGGGCTATCACCATGACTTGTTCCAAGTCAGGGGTACCCAAAGGATAGACCACTAGGCGGGGACCACTCCCAAGGTTCAGTACATTAGGGACAATAGGCAGGTTAGTAATGTCTTTCTCAATAGGAGGACTGGTAATTTCAGGCAAAGTTGGCTCTTGTATGGGTGGAGGCAAAGGTCCTGAAAACATTGTTGCAAAAGGGGTAACTGAGGGGCTTAAAGCCTCTGTAGTGAGCACCATTTTTGTTGTGATCTGAGGTGCAACACAGAGTCACAACGGGAAATCCTAACCTTAGGATTGGATTTGTACTAAGTCTTGGTTAGAATGTCAGGGAAGGCTATGCAATTACCTTGTGGCCCTGATTGAATAATATCTGTTAGACGTGGCTAGAGAGGCGCTGAAGCACAGGGAGACACAAAGATAAAAATATGAATAGAACTTAATTTTCTTGGAGAATAGAAAATTTAATATATAGTGATAGACAATATCACAAAATACTACCAGTAAGTAGGATCACTTTCCAAAAGCATGAGTGGGCAAGTGAGTTGTGTAGGATCAGGAAACTGAACAATTGTATTTTCCAATTCAGAGCCAGCCTCATTTCAAAAGGCAAAAGCAAAAGAGAGATTTGTCCTTGATATAACCTAACAAAAGCAAAATCAAAACATGCTTAATGGCGGCATTCACAGCAGGCCAGCAGAGTAGACTGAGGCCTGGTGCCTGCGTTCCTGTATGGCCTCAAGGGCGGTGAAGCTACCCTTTATCTAGTGGCTCAAGAAACCCCAGTGTTTGGAATTTGAGCTATCCCAGGAGTCCAGCAGTTCATCAAAGATGTGACTGTACTTGTGGAAATCAGTGAAATCTGGGTTTGACTGATAGTAGATAAAACCTTTGGCCAAATCAACCAGAAATGCACCAATGAACATCTTCTTCTTGACTTATTCCTTCTTTTTGGGTAGTGGCTCTTCCTTGCTCACCAAAATTGTCAAAAGCTATCAATAGCTTATAGTATGAGACAAACATGGCATCATTGGACAAACTTGTCAGGAATTCAACTAGGGTGGATTAAATGGCAGGATCATATGGGGAATTCTCACTGTCATCCCATTGAACGCTGGCAAAATTGATAAAAACCTGTATGAAAGCCACTTTTTCATGCATTCAGAGCTACACCATGCGCTCGGAGGCCCATATAATATGGTGTGTGAGCTGTTTGTGGATCTGGGTCAAGAGAAGCTTGGGGTCCCGCTGGAGGAGGTCAAGCATGATCAGGTATGCCTCAGTTATCTGGGACTCTTGGGCCTTCTTGGGCTTCTTGGCTGCCCTGATCCAATTCCCCATGTTCATCAGGTTGTTGAATTCCCGCATATCAGTTTCTTGGGTAAATTGCAACTGGGCAGCAATCTGTTTCCAGGACAGACCCTGTAGATTCAGTGCCACAATTTCTTGGAAAATTCAGGCATGAATTATTCTGTGTTTGGGGCGCTGAGCCATGGGCCATGGGAGCTGAAGCCTGATTGGCTGAGGAGGGCAGATAGTCTGATGGCGGGAAGTTGTTCTAAATCAGAGTTGCTGTTCTTATTGGTTGGTTGGTAGGCAGCTTGTACAGGGGTGGGTATAGGAGCAGGGGCAGAGCTAGACTCTAAGTGACTTTTGAACAAGTCAAAGCCATAGAGGTTGGTGGTCAGGTACAGGTCAGCTTCCTTTTTACCCGCCTCAAAGGCTTGGGTGTAAACAGGTGCCTCCACGCTCTGAGCCTTGCCTCCATTGAAGCTGGCTTGGCTGCTGGCGCTGTCAAAGATATTGCTTGTAAAAAACCTAGGATAAAATCACTAAAATTAGAAATTTTAAAATTTAATTATTTATTTTTATTGTAATCTTGAGTCCACATTTGGAAGGTTCTCAAAACCATTTCATGCAGATCAGGATCCATGAAAATGAATAAAATGCCTCTGCTTCTAAATTGGATAGCTTTTGATTGGCTGTTAAATTGATAGTTTTCTATTTTAGGCTGTTATACTACACATCTTGTATGACTTCATTTTGTTTTGTGCTTGTGGAATCTCACTTCCAGATTGCTCAAATTTTGTTTCATTTTAGTTCTTCTGTTGGTGCCTCATATGAATCCTGATTAGATTATAATATACTATGGAACAGCATCCATCCATCTCACTTGCTGTGTCAGTTCATTTTGTTTGTGGTTTAAATAGTGGCGCTTGATATTTACTATAATTTTGTATTATGGGCTAGTGGCATTTTGTTTTTTGCTTGACAGTTTATTTGTTAACCAAAATATTTAAATTATTTGAATCCTGAATCTCGGGCGACTTGGATTTCATTCAAATCTGTAAGCATTTCTGTTTAAATCTGAGGTAATTTTGGTTATCGCCTTAGCTTTTAAAGCTACTGTATAACGTATTTATGCGAATTGAAAAACATGCGGATTATTGGAAATAAGGGATTTATAATGAGTTTGGTGTATGAAGTAATAAAAATAGGTTTTAAGATAAGTATTGGTTTGTATTTGTATCAGATTTGAAGGAAACAGATTCCACTTATAATGTAAGCCTGGTGTGAAGTGGAGATGATGGGTAAGATCAAGATTCACTAACTGGAGGAGACTAAGTGTGTAATATGGAAATATTTTTGTGGATATTAAATGAAACAGTTTTGAATGTCATGATGTGAATGGATTGGTACAAGTAGAGGATGATTGGATAAGTTTATGATAGTTTAGAAGAATAAGAGGACATGGGTTTAAAAGCGTATCTTTATTTGAGTGCAATGATTCCAAGATGGATAGGCGAGATAAGCGTAGATAGAAGGACTGGGATAATTTGTGGTTTAAAACATAAAAGCCGAAACACGTAATGAAACATTCAAAAAGTGAGAACATCTTCAAATGGCCAGAGAATAAATTAAGTTGTGGTTTCAAAGTGTGACCATGGGGATAGTGAATACCAAGGATCACCCTACCTTACCACCGCTGCCAGGAGAAACTAATAATGTATCAATGGCATTTCCTCTGCCTCTTGGGACGGTATGGTCGAATAGAGTTAAATCCTTTAGTGCAGAACATGTATTGGCCGAGAGCATACTGGAGAAATGGCCAAGGTCATGTTTTAAAAAAGAAGTATATTTATCAACCCATACCTACTGCTTTACTCCAAAGACAATAGAATACTACTGGGATCTCCCAACTGAAATAGCATATCCCGTCTATTGTCCCCCAAACACTACATGTGATATAAATCCCATAAAGCCAATTAAAAAGAAAGGTATCTACTCCAAGCCACCAACCCTTCAAATGGTCAACTTCATCATCAACCACCTCGCCTACTTCTTCCCTATCCACCCCGTCTACATCTACTACGGAAATCTATCCACTGTAAGCTTTATATTCAATGGCCCCGCCAACAAGACACTTACCGCTAAAGTCCTGAACATCAAGATCACTGGTGAGCATGAGGAGTATTACGTCCATGGCCTCCATGGCGAAGAATACTTTGATACTCGATTCTACGTGTTCCCTTTGGTGCTTGAGAATCTTGTTCTGGATGCCGCCATTGCCTTGGTTGACATATAAATAATCTCCTTTCAGATTAAATTTATATATTTATATTTGTTTTAAAAACACTATTAAGTTTCTTTACTACAACCCATCAATAGACAGAAGCTGCATCTCGCGTTAATGATTCATTTCCTTCTCTCAGGCTGACTAACAAAAGTTAAATTGGGAGTTTTCCATAAAAGGAAGTTGTTACCCAAGTAATAGTGTAGGCCTGCATACAGTAGTTTTAAAAGCTATGGCAACAAGCAAAAATTCTTCAGATTTAAACAAAATGATTTCAGATTTAAACAAAATCCAACTCTCAGGTTAAAATATATACTCTGTTAACAGGGTTTATTGGTGTTAATGAGCAAAATGGGTCAACACAGCAACAAAAGGCTCACACACAAAGCAAACCCATTCAAAATATAATCTGAAATACATTGATTCACAAACAAAATGGTGTGAGTAGACTTTTGGTGTACATATGTTTACTATGTGAATTGGTGACAAAATATACCCAAGCAAGGTGTGTCAAAACTCAATCCAAAAACAAAACACAATAGCAACTCACAATGTAAACAAAATCACTCACGCAATGTGTGCAATGAATTGTAATCATGAATGATACCAAGGTATCTAAAATAAGACACATGATCTGAAACATAAATTTTAAAAATATTGTGTTGGGTGTTTGAATTTGGCAGTAAAATCTAGGAAAATGGGTGGATTTTTTTTGAGTATTCTAAAATGGGCGTTGTAAAACCAAAAACAACTAACTAAGAAATAAAAAATCTATAATTGGGATAACAGGTGGGGAAAAATATTAATTGAATATCCATAAACAGATAAAAGCAAAAATTAAAATTAGAGAGAAACCTAATTAAGTTTTATTTAATATTTTATTAAATTCTAAAAATGAAAGGAACATAACAACAGACTACCATTGCACCCGTTGTGCGCCGCGGTTGCAGTTGCCCCTGCAGGTCAAAGAATAGACTTAGTACAACACAAGTGCTTACTCAGGAGGGAGGCAGGAGAGGAGAGTTCCATAGTGACACTGCACTGACACAGCTGGTTCAAGGAACACAAGCTGCTAGGGTGCAAAGCATAAACCCTTGGGTCCCAAAGCTGACCCAGAAGCCAACCAAGGTTATCTTCACCAAGAAAGTTAGAGACAAGGAGATGGAACTTACTTCATATGTGTTTGACGTTGTGTACCGGAAAGAGTCGGTCCCGTCAGCCATGCTGGAGAAGGTGAAGCCTGTACTTGATACTAGCTATGAGCCTTACGTCAGTGATGGCAATCAGGAGGATGACAAGGAGCCCCAGTTCTACCAAACCAATGAGGGACAGCTAGTGCTCAAAAAGGTTGCAGCCTTCTACAACAAGGTGCTCATGCCTTGCAAGCCTGCCATCAATCAGGATCCTGGCTTTTCTGAACCCACAAAGCCCATCCAGAAGCGCATCCCCAACATCAAACACATCATCCTGCTTAAGCTAATGCAGGAATCAGATGACTACAAGGCGGCCGCGGCCCTTGTTGGGGTGGATCCCAAGTACGCCAGCAAGACCTTCAACAAGTTCATTGATACTGGCCAAGCCCTTGCCGCGGAGAAATCCTTGTGCATTTTCACTAAGCTCACCAAGGAGCACAAATGGGCAATCCGCCAGTGGATCACCCAAGACTGCCATCTTGAACTGGCAAATATACAGGCTATGATCAAGTCTGCTTTTGGGATTGAGGCCTCAGTTTTCTTTAACTACCATCTGGTCAAGAAAATGTGATTTTCCTGGAAAAAACTCAGGGTATCCCCATACAATCAGAACAGCCCAGCCAATATTGAGACCCGGAAAAACTACACAGAGGTGTACACTGCCCTCAAAGCCAAGGGGACGGTCAAATTTTACTATATTGACAAATCAGCATTTGCCTTGTCAATGCGCAATGCATATGGCTATGTCCCCAGAGGCTCCAATGACAGGGTGGCTTGGCGTGCTGCAGTCTGCGCCACAGCCTATTCAATGGTGGCTCTCAACGGTCCAAAGAGGGTCAAGCTCTACCAAATGATACTAGGCTCCCACAATAGCCGGACCTTCCTGTCATTTCTCTGATTGGTTCAGGAGCACCTGAGGCGCACAAGCCTGGGCTTCACTAACGTAATTGTGTTGGACAACGTTGGTCTCCACAAGGTGGCTGATATTCTTGAAGAATTTCCATCAATTGACACAAGCATTGCAGTGGGCTCCCAGCAATTGGCCATGGCAAATATGCGCCTTCTCTTTCTCCCCTCCTATTTGCCCTTTCTAAATCCCATTGAGGAAGTCTTTGGGTGGCTCAAGCAAGTTGTTAAGCAAGGAACCCTAACTGGGACCAAGGACCTGTTTGATTTGCTGCAGGCCGGGATCCATACCCTCCCAGCTGAGACTGTGGCTAAATTTTATGGCCAGGCTGATTCGTTCATCCCCGTGTGCCAAGCCAAACAGCCAATCAATTAAAGGCTTAGCGTGTCCAACTTTTTTTATATTCTCTAATTTATTATTCAACATTTTTTTAATTATCATTTTATATTTAGATGTTTTCACGCCTGCTTCACATTCAGAAGATATATCAATAGATGTAAGTATTTTATTTATTTTATTGTATATTATTTTATTATGCCATCTAAGGGTATCCCAAACGCTTGATACTGGATTACACAAATGCATTAATATCACTTTTGGAAAATAAATATAATAATCAAAAAAGTTAAATGTAATGTGTCCAAATCAGAAGTAGATTTTATTGAAATATATTATTATGCTTTTATTAAGACCTTTTCTGGGATATATTCTGCAAATCTTGTTTGCTAAAATAAGAATTAGAAAAATTTATTATAATAAAAATATTATAAATTGCAATGGAATTATTTGGAAGAGAGAATTTATTAAGAACTCCTGTAGTGAGTTTGGCGGTATGTACCTACCCCACAATGGAGGTGGCGTACAACCTCTACTGCCACATCATGGACAGTGGATACACCCTGGTTAAAATATTCATGGCGGCTGATAAAAGAAAGTATTGTTAGGTGGGAATGGAATAGCAGCTTTTTGGGCTGGGCTGCAAACCCGTAAATCCCTGCCAGGACCAGGGTGTCTTGTATCACGTGGTCCACCAAGTTGTACCTGGGGGGACCTTCTTCCCATCCAGGGAGAGCCTGGTCTTGTCAATCCCCAGAAGGACCCTGTCCAGGTCCTCTACAGAAGAACCCATCCCAAAGAAGAATAAAACCCCAGGTAAACAACGAGGTGAAGCCTTTGTCCAGCAAAGGCTTCTGTAAACTTGCACAGTTTATTGTAAACCACACTTATCTTCTTGTTGTGCTTTGTCTTGGCAAAGGTCAGCTTCATATCTGCCGGGACCCCCGTCTTGTCAACACCCCAGACCAGCCTGAAGTCTGCCAGGAGGATTTTGGTCTTCTTTACGGCTGTTGCGTCTGCAACAGCCAATTCGCTCACTGTGCGCCCAAAGTTCTCAAGCAGGTAAGACAGGGTGTGCTCCACCGGAAAGCAGAAGCAAGCAGCCGCATGAGCCTGGCCCATCTCTGGTACATTATTAAATGAGAGCATCACCAGGACGTCCCAAACAAGCTCAATGGAGTTTATACAGTAAACTCCACTGAGTGAAACCGGGTCCAGGCGGACCAGTTGGGCATCCTTGTAGGCAGTAACTGCCCACTCAGATGCCCCCTTGGCATGTGTAAGCCCAGCCAATGCCTCTTGCAACATTGGAAAAGACCTGTGGATACAGTTTTCAAGCTTCTGCAAGACAGAGGGGACAGGAAAAGCTGCTTGGCCACATGAGTGGCGTAGTTGGCGTAGAATGTGGTGGGGACAAAAGGGACCAGGACCTGGCAGAGTTTACCATCAACTTCTTCTAAAAAAGGTAAGTATTTGGAAATTTTTATTAATTATTATTTTAGGTTACCTTCTGCAGTCTCCTCCTTGCCCGCAGCCTCAGCAGGCTTCGCTATTCTTGGTGTAACCAGTTGTGCTGGCTGCTCAGTGTCATCTGTTTGGGTACGTTTTTCGGGTCTTAGGTGGGCATACATTTCTGGGTCATCTGTCCAGACAGACGGCGCAGAGAGGGCAAAGGACTTGAATTAAAGGCCTTTCACAACGTGCTTCTGGACATTTAAAAGTTGCTCAATTGTTGTTTTGGGAGTGTCTGGAATCTTGGCCATGAGTGTCTTGGCAGACACCTTTTCAATTTTGTCCCCTTCAAGGACAGCAGACTTAACTCTTGCTTTGACCTTGCGGTCAATCTCTTTAATTTTGGCAATTGCCAAGTCAAGGTCTTTTAGCAGCTTTTTGAGTTCTCTCATTTTATTTTATTTACTAACCTTTCCATATGTTTTTATAGATTTTGCCCCAATAAATTTGTATTATTTTGATACTGTTGCCTCTTTGTTTATTCCTTTTTGTTTTCCCGTTTATTACATTATCCCATCTTTTTACCCATTGTGTATATGTTTTACACTCATCTCAATATGTGTTGTTTGCTTTGTGTTGGCATTGTTTTCTTGATTATCATATTATTTTTGGCGCTTGACATAGCCCCTTGTGAAAAATATTAACAACAATTTAGTGATCAGCTAAATTTGAATTATAAAATTATAGGTTAACTTTTTTTTAGATAAAGTTGTTACTGATCCAAATTCAAAACCTTAATGATAAACTTTAAGCCAATCAGGAGCCAATTAATAAAGTGATTGTTGTGACATAAAGGGTCATTCAATAATCACTTTATCACTTGGCTCCTGATTGGCTTAAAATTTATCATTAAGGTTTTGAATTTGGATCAGTAACAACTTTATCTAAAAAAAGTTAACCTATAATTTTATAATTCAAATTTAGCTGATCACCAAATTGTTGTTAATGTTTTCACAAGGGGCTATGGTTGGGTGCTAAAAATAACTGTGTTCAGGATCTAGATACACGCCTTAGTAAATATATGATTTTAAGAAATAAGCTGAGCATAAATCATAAAACCAACTATAAACAAAGAGAACATGAACAATTGAAATTCAAAAAAAGATAATATAAATAGAAAATGTTTGGTGACAGGAGTTTATTGGGGAGGGGAAGAGTGATGCCTAGTAGGCAGAATGGCGCGGGAAGGAGGACGTAGAGGCAGTGCTGACCTGGGGAGTCTGGGATTGGATGGGTTGGGTTTGCGGGCGGGGGGTGTTGGTGGTGGGGGTGGAGGCAGGAGGATTGCGCGTGATGGCCGCTATATACTGCTCATTGTACTCCTCATCAGTCATTGGCTGGATGGGCTGGTAGGTGGCTGTGTCACGGGGTGGGAGGCGCTTATCCTTGCGTGATTGGTTGCCCATGCTCACATGGAAAACCATTTGCGCAAACAAGTCAGCCACCATTTGGCAACCAAAGAGAAAATTGTGATCAAGGACCCCAAGATAGAGGTTGTTGAAAGCCTGAGGGCGGCGCTCCTGTAGTGTATCTCCAATGTTGAAGAAGACAACATCAGCCAGATGGACGTTAGCATAGCCGGCGGGGTAGACTGAGGCCTGGTGCCCGCGTCCCTGGATGGCCTCAAGGGTGGTGAAGCTTCCCTCCATCTGGTGGCTCAAGAAAACCCGGTATTTGGAATTTGAGCCATCCCAGGAGCCGAGCAATCCAACGAGGATGTGGATGCATGAGTACACATTGATGAAATCAGGGTTTGTCCAATAATAGACAAAACCCTTGGCTGAAACAGCCAGAAATGCACCAATGAAAGTCCCCTTCTTGACCTTTTTTCTTTCATTCTTGGTGGCGGCTTTTTCTTGGGTACCAAAATCATCAAAAGCTATGGATAACTTATAGTAAGAGATGAACATGACATCATCTGACAGACTAGTCAGGCATTGGACCAGGCTGGATTCAATGGCAGGATCATACAGGGAATCCTCAGTGCCATCCCATTGATTGCCGGCAAAATTGTTAAGAACCCGTATGGAAGCCATCTTACCATACATCCAGAGCTTCACCATGCGCTTGAAGACCCATATGTTATGGTGTGCAAGCTGCTTCCGGACCTGGGTCAAGGGAAGCTTGGGGTCCCGCTGGAGGAGGTCAAGCATTATTGGGTAGGCCTTGGTTATCTGGGACTCCATGGCCTTCTTTGGCTTCTTGGCTGTCCCAATCAGATTCCCCTTATTCATTAGGTTGTTGAACTCCTGCATCATGGTGGCTTGGGTAAATTGCAACTGGGCAGCAATCTGATCCCAGAACAGACCCTGCAGGTTGAGTGCCACAATTTCCTGAAGAATTTGGGTGGTGATGATTTGTTGCTTGGGGCGCTGGGCCAGGGGGAGCTGAAGCCTGATTGGCTGAGGGGGGAGCAGGTTGGCTGGTGGCAGAAAGATGTTCCAAATCAGGGTTGCCATCCTGATTAGTTAGTTGACGGGCAGCTTGTGCAGGGGTGGGTGTGGGAGCAGGGGCAGAGCTAGACGCTAAGTGACTCTCAAACAAGTCAAAGCCATAGGGGTCAGTGGAAAGGTACAGGTCAGCTTCCTTGTTACCCACCTCAAAGGCTTGGGTGTGAACAGGTGCCTCTACATTCTGAGCCTTGCCTCCATTGAAGCTGGCTTGGCTGCTGCTGGCTTGGCTGCTGGCGCCGTTGAAGATGTTGTTATTAAAAACCATTGTAAAAAACCTAGGATAAAATCACTAAAAGTAGAAATTTTAAAATTTAATAATTTATTTTTATTGTAATCTTGAGCCCATATTTGGAAGGTTCTCAAAACCATTTCATACAAATCTGGAGCCATGAAAATGGATAAAATGCATCTGGTCCTAAATTGGATAGCTGTTGATTGGCTGTTAAACTGTTATTTTTCTATTTTAGGCTGCTCATACTTCACATCTTGTGTGAGTTCATTTTGTTTTGTGCTTGTGGAATCTTGCTTCTAGATTGCTCCAATTTTGTTTCACTTTAGTCCTTCTGACAGTGCCTCATATGAATCCTGCTTGGATTATAATATACTCTGGAACAGCATCCATCCATTTCACTTGTTGCGTCAGTTCATTTTGTTTGTGGTTTGAACTACACCGCTTGATGTTTGATATAATTTTGTATGATGGGCTAGTGAAATTTTGTTTTTGGTTTGCAGTTCATTTATTAACCAAAAATATTTAAATTAATTGAATCCTGAATCTCGCGCAACTTGGATTTTGTTTAAATCTGAAATCATTTTGTTTAAATCTGAAGAATTTTTGCTTGTTGTCATAGCTTTTAAAACTACTGTATTAAGATAAACGTAAAATATCAGTTTAAAAACAAATTCAACTCATTCTAAAAATGAAATCAAAGTGGATCCAAATATATTGCAATTTAATATAAATTCCTTAATTTTTATTTTATTTTTAGACTGAGATTTATGTTTATCTCAACAGGTTTGAAAACTACTGTATTGATGTTAGCTAATAAAAATCTGACCATCCAAAGAGTCCATTTATGTTGAAGAAAATTGTCTTTAAAAATTAATTCAGTGAAATTGGGATTGAAAAAGGAATAACCCTATTTGCTTTCTTTAAAACAATGTTGGTATTTGATTATGGGAATGGTTTAATATTGCATAAAGTACATGATCAAAGAGGTTACTTTCTACAGGTGTTATGTGACTGTATTTTATAGGTATCTGAGTTCAAAATAGGTGATTGGAGACATCTTTGGATTGGGCCATCCAAATGGGTTATGGGTTAAATGGTTCTAACTAGGGATGCTTCAGCTCAGCCCTGGCTAGTTTTTGGCTCAAGGCTGCTATAGCTAAAGCAGAATTACTAATATTTAATCATTCTTAAAGAAATATTTGACAAGAGTGGCCAGGAGCAAAAACTGGCTGCAGCTGCCTGGAGCTTGGCCAAAGCAGCCCAAGTGTAAACTAAGCCAATGATAGCATCCAAGAGCCCGTTTTCTAGAACAAGTGGAAAAATGGTGGTAATTGTCAGCAATTTCTTTGAATTACATGCTGTGGGTGTGGTGAAGTTTGTGGTATCTGGAAACGTGAAGGCACATGACTTGGTCTGACAAACCCTTTTCTGACGGCCATCAAAGTAAAATATTTTAAGGAAAAAATGGCTGGTATGATAGTATGCTGGTTTTCTTGAAAATATGATGAATATTTGGTTTTTAATTGTTTTATCATCTTTTGCTTGACTTCATGGCAGGCCTTGACGCTTTTGCCAACAGCTTTTTTTAGGAGATGCTACATAGCATATTGGGCTGGCATTGAATTGGGCTTGACAGGAATGTTGGCTTATCCAAGTAGTATTTGATGTGGTGTGAGAGATAAAGCAGTAAGTAGAGTGAATTATGTATGCAAGCTCCTTGTAGCAACTCTGGGTAAACTAGAAAGTTTAGTGGCGCTTAGAAGATATCTCTGTTCAAAGACTTTATACTGTTTGGATCAGACCGTGCTGGGCAGGAGGTGAATTAGTGATAAAACACCCCCTTTTCCACTTTTATACACCAATAGTCAACTTGCTGGTTGCTGATTTCCCATTTCCTCCTTGCTCTCACAATCCAACACCAAAATAGTCAATATAATATTCACAAGTGGATAAATTTTTTAAGAATGATTTTCTTCTCTCATCCAAACAAACATACATATTTTATTTGCCACCAGCATCTCTCAACTCCTAAAACCCTTTTGTTAAAACACTTTCTCCAATTTCAGCCCTTGATCCAGTAGCATCTTATTCACCAAACCAGCAGTTTACCTTGGACTAGTTTAAGTGGCATGTCCAAACACCCACTATACCCTTCTAATCACACAACCTTTAACAGCAATATCTTTTGAAAAAATCACAAATTTTAGATCCTCATCCACCTTATATCAAACAATTGAAACTAGGGTATACACAGGGTTACAGAAAATACAACCCAATGGCTACTCTATAATAAATCAGCATCTAATACTGAGAACAAGCCCAATTCTAAAAGAGTGAAGTGGTATCTAATCCTGCTGAAATCATGCCCTTTTTGAACCATTGTAGAAGATCCTATCCATTCATAGGTAGGATCAGATCAGATCAAATCCAAATTTATTTTTCAAGCAAAAGATTCCTTAAATCTGATCAAATATATAGTACATTTACTGCTTTTTTGTTACTGCCAAGCTCTAGTGAGTTCAGCCCTGGATTATCACTTCACTCCAATCAGGTGAATCTAAAGTCAGGAAGGATATAATATCATTCTTACCTTGAATATCCAAGGAAAAATTAGACCCCCAGTATTAGAGAATCCAAAAAAACCCAGATTGAATCTAATTTATCATCCAGAAGGAGGCCAAAGCTGGATTTTTTCAGAGATTATCCATCCTGACCCTAGTTATACATCATCTGTGGAACTTAGGGTCTCATCTTAAACCAACTTCACCATAAAATTTTCAACCAGCTGGAACAGATCACATAGGAACCTGAAGCTTTGGGATTTAAGCTTATTTTAAGATATAAACAAACAAGAAAAAACCTTGTTGAAAGTATCTTTTGGTTTTTGTTCTGCTTCCACCATGGGAGACCTCAGGATGCCAGACTTCTGGTGGAAAATAACAGTGGAAGTTAAACCCATCATCTCAAGTTGCTTAATCATGCAGAGAAGTTCCTCCCACAGGCAAGTTTGTCAAGGCCTTGTTGCACTACCCCATGGGCTCTGCTTCATGCCAAATGTCTGGCCTCAAACAGCTTCAGTGATATTCAACTTTTAAATCAGTGCAGCATTTCTTGTTTGAGCTAATTAATCTTCCAGGAGGATATTTTTTAAATCAGAATCCTTGTATGTGGATGTTCGATGAAATTTATTGGCCTAAGCAGTAAGCCAAGGGGACAAAATAACTTGGGTCAGGGGGCTTTAAAATCATTAGCAGGCAGGCTAACAGATTCAGGAAAACCTGTTGGCGCTGCATTAAAATGGTAGAAACAAGGATAAGATAATGTAAACTATGCTTAAACCAAAGGGTCATAACAGCTTTATCATCAGAATGACATTGCAACCTGGAATTAGCTTGATGGGATACAAACATCCTCTTTTCAGGCCCATTTTTTTAGACAAGAACATGTAAGTTGAGCAACCTGATGTCAGGAATCTGGGGGGAGCAAGATGGCATCAGTGTAGTCAGACAATAATCAGCAACTTTGAAGGATAGCTGTTGGAATATTTCTTTTTGTAAGCTTTTTCCAAAGGCCAGGATTACTGATGAGTTGTGTGTTGATATCTGGTATTAAGTCTCATTTCATATAAATACTATTTTCTGAATCTTCAGAGAAGGTGACTGAAGATCCAATGAGTTGGTTCACAATTTTTGCATGAGTACAGGGATCATGTGTTACATCATTGGGTTTGATCCTGGTTGGTCTCAGTGAATCTCTTACAGATTACAGTTCTTATTTGAATAACCTTCATATCTGAGCCCAAAATACATGGAAAGACAGGCATCTAGTCTTTTAGGAAATCAGGCTGCAAGGCAGGCGTTCCAGGGGTTAAGCCACAACAGTGATTCTGCTTAATTTAAAGGATAAAATAGTCCTGTTGTGATCTGAGGCAAGGCACAGAGTCACAACAGGAAATCCTAACCTTAGGATTGGATTTGTACTAAGTCTTGGTTAGAATGGCAGGGAAGGCTATGTGATTACCTTGTGGCCCTGGATGAATAATATCTACTAGATATGGTTAGTGAGGCGCCAAAGTATGTGGAGACACAAAGACAAAAATGTGAATATAACTTATTTTTATTGGAAAATAGGGAATGTAATATATAGTGGTTTACAATACCACAAAACAATACCAGGACGGTAGGATCACTTGCCATAGGCATGAATGGGGCAAGTGAGTTGCGCAGGATCAGGAAACTGAACAATTGTATTTCCCAATGCAGAGCCAGCCTCATTTTGAAGGGCAAAAGCAAAAGAAAGAGATTTGTCCTCAAAATAACCCAACAAAGGCAAAATTGAAACATGGTGAATGGCAGCATTCACAACATTGCCCCCCTCTAGATTGACCTTAAGGGGGTGATACTTGCAGAGGAACTTAGCATACACTTGAGCAAAAGGTCAATCACTAGAGAGGAGCTTTACTGTATACTTTAATCCTTGCTTAAAGGTCACTTCTAAAGGCCCAATCCATAACAAGTCTAGCTTATTAGCTTGTCCTCCTACTCTGTGTTGATAATACAGAATGTGGTCTCCAATGGCAAACTTAGGCAAGTAAGATCTCCCAGCATTGTTTGGGGAGAGTTCCAGCATCTTGGTCTTATAGGTGGACGTGCAGGCAGTAGCCTGTATATAAATGATGCTGTTGATTAGATCTTTGATGTGCTCATCAGAGTTCATGGCCTTATCAGAGGGGAGTAGGGGGCCCCCAGGAGCAACAGGGTAGTGGCTTCACAACCATACAGCATAGCAAAAGGGGAGTACCCGGTGACACAATGCTTGCTAAGGCAATAGGCAAGGAGAGCAACAGGCAAATATAGATCCCAGTTGGCGGTGTCAGAGTAAGTAAGTTTCCTCATGATAGAAACCAGAATTGAGTTTGCGTGCTCAACTGCCCTATTAGTGGAAGGATTATAGAGGGTAGAGAAAGACTGATGAGACCCCAAGGCTTCAACCACTGAGGTTACTAACTTGGCGTTGAAGTTATTCCTATTGTCAGCCAACAACACCTGAGGGCAACCATGGCAGAAGAATACATCTTGTAGCAGATAAGGTGGCAGTAGTCTTAGCAGTGATGTCTTTAGTAGGACGAGCTTCTACCCACTTGCTAAAATGATTAATAGCAATTTAGATAAAGCAGAACCAGAGCAGGAGCAAGGGAGATGCCCTACAGCATCAGTGCTGACAGTGTGAAATGTGTGTTGAGGGGGGACTAGCTTGAACTCATGAGCGGTGGCTTTAGGACGTTGAAGCTGGCAATCATGGCAACTAGCAATAACATCTGGTATCAGAAAGCAAAGATTTTCCCAGAAGTAATTCTTCTGGAGCCAGGCATGGGTCTTGGCAACACCTCTGTGTCCCGTCTCTTTATGAGCTTGAAGCACCAACAAAAGGCAAAGAATAGGCCTTACATAGGTCAAGTAGTGGTCTTGTACCTTCTTAAAAAGTTGATTATCACAAATAAGGGTGTCTTTAGATAGCTTAGAAAGGGCGACTCAAACTTCCTCTATCTTGATTCTTATGACAAAGGATATCCAATTAGTTAATACAACTGTCAGCTTCAGCAGAGTGTAGAGCAAGGATGGGCATTCTGGACAGTCTGTCAGCATTCTGATTTTGAATCCCGTGATGATACAACACAGTGAAGTCATACCTTGTAAACAGAGAGCCCATCTAGCTAGTTGTCTTTCTTGTTCCTTGAGTTGCTGTAGCCAATTGAAGGAAGCATGGTCAGTAACCACAGTGAAATGGAGGCCATACAGGTAGTGACGGAACTGCTTGACGGCATGCATCACAGAGAGGCACTCTTTCTTGGTCACACTGTAGGTCTTCTCATGTTTATTCAGGACACAGGAGGTATAAGCTACATGGTAATCTACACTCTCATCATCCAGTTCAGCCAATATAGCCCTAATAGCCAGGTCACTAGCATCAGTATACAAGATGAATTCCTTATTGTAGTCAGGATATACTAGGATGGGAGCCTCTTTGAGTTTTTGCTTGAGGGTTTCAAAAGCTTGTTGCTGACTGGCAGTCCATTCAAAGGAGACGTTACACAACATTTGGACCAAGGGTTCACTAGTGTCAGCAAAATCAGGGATAAATTGCCTATAGTATCCCATCATGCCCAGAAAGACTTGGACATTTTGCAAGTTAGTGGCCGGAAGCATTTTTTCAATGGCTTTGACTTTCTTAGTAGTGGGGTGGATTCCTGTCTGAGTCTCCTCATGGCCCAAGAATTCAAGGCGTTCCTTGAAGAAAGGACACTTAGATGGTTTTTGTGATGGAAATAACTGGATAATATGAAGCCGCTTCTAAATGATGGGGAATTACCACCCAAATCCACATAGAATTGATGATTAATCACCAACGCGGCTTTAAATATCTTCTTGTGAAATTTCCAATTAAAACTCCAGGATTAAGTAGAACAATCAATCCTAACCAGAGTAAACCAAGATAAAGGACCTGGGAAAGCATCAATGCATCTTCAGTGTAGAATTCTGGGCATTGAGAAGTGCCACAATTTTTATTTTCAGAATGGGGGGAGGAGCTACAAAATTGGCTGGCATGAAATTAACATTTTGCGGCGCTGACAACAAAGTTCTGGATGCTGGGCACCATCTTCCTGAAATGATTCTGTTCAGAATCAGATTGTACAGGATATACTGCAACAACCCAAGCACAGGATGCATTTTTAAAATTTAAAATTAGAACTTGGGATAATTGATTTTTATTGAGTAAATTTAGAAGGACTCAACTCTTAGAGTTGAAACAGGGAAAATTATTCAATATATACCAGAAAATTTGACTAAGCAATACCACCTGAGTCTTGATCTCCTATTCCTTTGGCATCTTCAAGCAAGTATCTAGACCAGGTTGCAAAGAACCCTTGTGTGACCAGTTTCTGACAACCATGCCAATTAATGAGCTTATATCAGGTGACCCTCATATTATGTCAATTTATCAACGTCAGTTTACAAGGGGGAGCTGGTTTCAGATGGCAAACAGGAGCAGCTGTGACCCATTTTCAATTGACTGTTTGGTTTAAATCTGTTAACTTGGTCAATTTTGATATAGGTTTTCTGGCCTTCTGTGCCTTCTTACTTGGATGGACAATACTTGGCATTATGGAACCTACCATGACATTACCCTCTGCTTTAGCCCTGGGCACAATACCACCATCTGGGAGATGGGATAATGAGAAATTCTTATGGGCAGGTGGGAGTTTCATTGCAACAAGGGTAAGTTCAGGGTGACCAATAGCAGTGGGATTGCGCTTGTAGAACTTGTGGATCATATCATAGGAATTTGAACATTGTAGTGGGGAACCCAGGAGTTTTCAGAATCAGGATAACATTTCCAAGATACCAAATATTCCAAACGGCGGCAATTCTTGTGGGAACCCAGAATACAATTTAACTTATACTCAGGTTCTCCTTCCACAAGAATGGGTTGGGAAGAGGGGGTCTCTGTTCCTTTGAAGGGAGTAAGGAGACATTCATGGAAGGTGTGGAAAATACTGAAAGCAGGAGGTAAATCCAGCCAATAGGCAGAGAGATTAATCTGATGTTCTACCTTGAAGGGACCAACTTGCTTGGGACCCAATTTTCAACAGGGAACCTTAAGTGTTATATTGCAAGCATCAACCATGACTAAATCACCTGGCCCGTAAGTTGGACCTTCCTGGCGCTTGCAATCTGCGTTTTCCTTGTAAGTTGTCATGGCAGCGGCAAGAGTTACTTGGAGCTCCTGATGGACCTGCTTCAATTCAGCGGCTTGATCAGTTGTAGCTTCCACGTTGCTAACTAAACAAGGGCCCATGTTGGAAGAAGGATTGTAGCCCACATTGGCATAAAATGGTGATACTTGAGTTGACGTGTGCAGGGCGTTATTATATGTGAACTCTGCCATGGGTAGATTATCACACCAGTCATCTTGTTGCACATTGGTGTAACAGCGTAGGTGGACCTCCAAACTTTGGTTTACCCTCTCTGTTTGCCCATCAGATTGGGGGTGAAAAGAAGTATAGCGGCACAATTTGATACCAAGGATTCCAGTAAAAGCTTCCCAGAACTGAGCAATAAATTGAGGACCACAATCACTTACAATCTCCATTGGGATGCCATGTAGAGAGAAGATTCTGTTTACAAATAGCCTAGCGGTTTCCACTGAAGTAATTGTGGTTGAGCAAGGTACAAAGTGTGTCATCTTTGTGAAATAATCAACTACCACATGATTGTGTTAAACCCATTGGAATTGGGAAGCTTGCTGATGAAATTTACCAACACAGACGTCCAGGGGCCTGCAGCAGGCTGAAGTGGGACAAGTAAACCAGTAGTCTTATTCCAACTGGCCTTGGATCAAACACATACCAGGCAATCTTGAACAAAAGCGGCCACCTGCACAGTTAAACCTTTCCAGGAAAACTGGTGGCAGATAAGTTCCACTGTCTTGTTTTTCCCTGGATGGCCAGCTGTTGGACAGGTATAATTAGCCTCCATGATCTTATCCCAAATAGTGTCTTCAGGGACCCACAAGCAACCTTGATGATATAGGACTGGACCAATCTTATGATAATCCTGAGGCTGACTAACTGGGTTTGCACATGCTAGCTCCAATAGCCTATCATAACCTTTGGACAAAGGTTGCAGGAATTTAACTTTGGAATACAAGTCCAGGTCTGCTCTCTCAGCTAAGGACATGGTGGCCAACGTAGCTGGCAGAGGCAATACAAAAGGCACCACAGCCTCGTCCAGAATCATAGTATGTGTGTTAAACTTGGTGTCCATACTAGCATCTGGGAGATGGGAGGGATTACTGCTTAATGCATTGGCCAAGTGATTGGCAGATCCCTTAATAAACTTGTAGCGGAACTTGTATCTTGTCAGATCACCATGCTATCTGGATTGGCAACCTGACAAAACTCTGGGTTGTCAATAATATATAATAGCTTTGTGGTTAGTTCTTACTACAAATGGATGACGTGCCAACATGAGATGGTGATGCCAGTGCTTTAACAATTCCACAACAGCTAACAATTCCTTGTTGTAAATCATGTAGTTGCGTTCTTGAGCTTCCATCTTCCGGGAGAAATACCCTACAGGTCTCTCAATCCTGTCACTAGATGTCTGCAACAACACACCAGCCACTGCATATTTAGATGCATTGGTGGAAACCACAAAAGGAAGCTCAGTATACACATGTCTTAACACTGGGGAGGACAACAAAAGAGCCTTGACTGCTGAGAAGGCACTTGCACACTCAGGCGTCCAGACTAAAGTTGTCTTTCCACTAGCCAAATATAAAGAGGTGGCCACCTCAGACAAGTGGGGGGTGAATTTTGTCAAGAACGTACATATACCCAGGAAACTACAAAGTTGGGATACTGTCACTGGCGTAGCATACTTTCAAACCACAGCTTCCTTGTCAGGGGCAATGGTGTGGCCATCCTCAAAGATAATATTACCCAGAAAGGTAACCTTACATTTAAAGAATTCACACTTACTCCTTTTGATGATCAAGTTTGCTTGGAGAATGCAAACTACAACTGCTGACAAGTGGGCCTTATGGGACTCCTCATTGGGAGAAAACACCAAGATGCCATTCATATATGTGATGGCACAAACACCTAGGAGATCTCCCAGGACTGAATCAATTAACCGCTGAAAGCAAGCCAGGGCATTCTTCAATCTAAAAGGCATTATGTGGAACTGGAAGATACCCTTCTTGGTTCTGAATGCTGTTAACCATTCCATTCCTTCTGCAATCCTGATTTGATTGAAAGCATTCAAAAACACAAGTTTTGATAATACCTTGGCCTTCTCAACACATCTAGAGATCTGTGCTTTGAGAGGTAAAGGATAAGGATCCAGAATCATAATGTTATTCAAATTCCTGTAATTGACACAAGGACAAAGGGACCCATCAGACTTCTGAACAAATAATAGCGGAGAGCAAATTGACAAAGCCTTCTTAAAAATGTAGCCTTTTGCCAACATGTTGCACGTCCACTCTTCCAAACATGCATCTTCCTTCAAGGTTAAAGGGTAAATAGGAGACACAATTCTGATCAGATCAACAGTGACCTTAAAGTCAAAGTCAAACTGAGTGTGCTTGGGAAGGACCTTGCCTCTGGTGGCGTCAAATGCCGCGGACCAGGGTTGCAAGCATGCCGGTAAATCCAAACTTACGGGGGTAGGGACAGGAAACAATTGTATGGTCTGTGATGATTGTTCAGATTCAGACATATCCAAAAGTGGAATACAAATAGTTATACCCAAGGAGTGTTCCACCTGTAGCTCATTTTTCTCCAGTAAGGTTGATACATTATGATCTCTCCACCAACTCACTCCCTAAATGATTAGATACATAATGGTAGGGCAAACGGAAAACCTTGCAGTAAAAGACTGACCTGCAACTACAAAGGTAACTGGCTTCTTCAGCTGGAAAGAGGGAAACGTGTGACAATTTCTACACCTAACAAGTATTCCCAGATGGTACTTGAGTTGTAGCAAGTCAGCAGTCTCCACACTCATAAATTTTTTGGAAGCACCTGTATCTAACCAGATGGCTGGCTGATAGATAGTCCAATCATTATTGATGCTACCATGAAACAAGAAGTAACCATAAGGGGATTTATTTGCAGCAAAGGTAGCAATCTTGGCAGGGTCTTGTTTTTCATTGGCAGTACAGACGGCAGCTAAGGAAGCAGGATGCTCCTGGTAGTAACGCACAATCATTTCTTGAACAGCAACTGGAAGAACAGGGTTATCACAATCAATGGGAACAAGGGGCAACTCTTTGGACGTAATAACAGAAGATTTTGCAGGTACAACGTGCTGAAGCATTGCCAAGGAACAATCAGGAACAGACATCAAGGGGACCTCTTTTACATCACCAGGTTTGTTCACCACCGCCAATTGTAGCTGAGACAAGCTAGGGAGAGAACAATCTTGGCTTTGGTTGGAAGGAACTGCCAAGGAGCAAGGACCAGAAAACCAAGAGCACAAAGCAGGTTTATCCTCAATTACTAACATACCTTGTTTGGAAGTAGACGGATTTGAGACCAGAGAAAGAATTTGGCTTACCAGGGCCTCAGTTGTGGTTAATGGGGAATCCCAAACCGCCAAATCCTGGGCAGTCTGGTCAACTGCTAACCACAACACTGAGAGTTTGTTCACCTCAGGAACATCAATTGTACAGCAGTAGGTAAGAAACTGAGGAAGGAATACCAAAAGTGGAGTTGTACCCTTATGGAAGGCGTACAGCTTACAATATACTTTGAGCTCCTCAATAGATACACATGAATTTTTTAACAAAGGGTATAGAGATGCACTCTCAGTTAAAACACGTAGATTGCGCTCCACCGCGGACAGCAACCATTCTTGAGCATCTTCAGAAACCTTTGTCATCACATGGTAAACTTGGGATTTATGACTAAGGCTAGAGCCAGAATAAAATGATAATGCTGACAAAACTTCACACAAAATTTCATCAGTGGGTGGGGCAGGAAAATAATCTGGACGCCAAAATGACATGACACAACGGAAATAGGGAACAGAGGATCCAGTTTCTACAACTGCAACTGGAGATGAAAACCATAAATTAAAAAAAGCCCAAACTGAAAGCTCAGAAATGAGCTGATGCAAATAAACATGGTAAACGCAGATATCTTGATGGAGCAGGAGAAAAGAAACACAAATTCATGACAAACTGCTTCCAAAAACTCAGACGTAGAAGAGTTGAGTAATGTGACAGAAATAAATGGATAATATAAAGCTGTTTATAAATGATGGGGAATTACCACCCAAATCCACATAGAATTGATGATTAACCACCAACGCGGCTTTAAATATCTTTTTGTGAAATTTCCAATTGAAACTCCAGGATTAAGTAGAACAATCAATCCCAACCAGAGTAAACCAAGATAAAGGACCTGGGAAAGCATCAATGCATCTTCAGCCTAGAATTCTGGGTATTGAGAAGTGCCACAATTTTCATTTTCCAGAATTGGGGGGAGGAGCTACAAAATTGGCTGGCATGAAATTAACATTTTGCGGCGCCAACAACAAAGTTCCGGATGCTGGGCCCCATCTTCCTGAAATGATTCTGTTCAGAATCAGATTGTACAGGATATACTGCAACAACCCAAGCACAGTATGCATTTTTAAAATTTAAAATTAGAACTTGGGATAATTGATTTTTATTGAGTAAATTTAGAAGGACTCAACTCTTAGAGTTGAAACAGGAAAAACTATTCAATATATACCAGAAAATTTGACTAAGCAATACCACCTGAGTCTTGATCTCCTATTCCTTTGGCATCTTCAAGCAAGTATCTAGACCAGGTTGCAAAGAACCCTTGTGTGACCAGTTTCTGACAACCATGCCAATTAATGAGCTTATATCAGGTGACCCTCATATTATGTCAATTTACCAACGTCAGTTTACAAGGGGGAGCTGGTTTCAGATGGCAAACAGGAGCAGCTGTGACCCATTTTCAATTGACTGTTTGGTTTAAATCTGTTAACTTGGTCAATTTTGATATAGGTTTTCTGGCCTTCCGTGCCTTCTTACTTGGACAGACAATACCTGGCATTATGGAACCTACTATGACAGTTTTAACTTAAGTCCATCTTCACAAATCTTTATAGCACCTCCTTGAGATGGGACAAGTGATCAGTGAAAGTGGCGCTGAAGACAGTTAAATCACCTAAGTACACTAAACCACACAAGAGCTTCAGATCACAGAGAATGGAATCCATGGCTTGTTGGAAGGTAGCTGGAGCATAGTAGAGTCCTTGCGGCATTTGAGTGGGCTCAAACAATCCTTCCAAAGTGATTAGCTCAGCCATTTTTCTATCTTTGAGAAAGAAATCAACTTGCCAGTATCCAGAAGTTAGATCCATGGCAGAGAAGAACTTAGAGCCCCAAGGCAGCAGAGAGCATCATCAATGTGTGGTAGCAAGAAGGAGTCCTTCTTGGTTAAGGAATTCAAGTGTTGGTAGTCCATCACAATACAATGGCCTCCATCCTTCTTCTTCAGTAGGAGAAAGGGAAAGCCCATGGAATTTGGGAAGGAGCAAGCAGGCCAGCATCTAAAAGTTGCTTAAGCTCTTTAGAAACCTAAGCATCTTTTACTTGACTGTGGCAGTAGGGTTTAGCACAAAAGGGGGGATCATCACCGGTATCAATCTGGAAAATGATGCCCTTGGCTAACCCATAATCTGTGCTGTCTTTTGCAAAGAAATCTGAAATCTGGTCCAGTAGGTTAATCACCTCCTTATTTTGAACCTGAGATAGTTGTGGAAAGTCTTGGGTGGTGAACAATGATAGGACTTGTGGCTTATCCTCAGGTAAGCTAAAGTCCTGGAACATACCAAAGAGATGGAGAGATAGGACGTCAGGAGCATTTAATAGCTTGCCATAGCTAAAAACCTGTCCTCTAGACATATGTATGGGAAGGGCAGTAAAGTTGGCAATTAGAAGTTGAACTGGGTCTTTATGAGAGACATCCAAGATCCCTGGACAGAGATAGGGTTCATTGCGCCCTAGCAAGGGAGGAGATTATAACCCTAGGAATGTACATTTGAGCAGTTCATATGATATTTGGGAGTCTAGGATAGTTTGAGACCCAGGCGGAATAGTCATAGAAGAAGTGGCCAAGAGAGGAATCCCCTCAGACGCAGGACAAGCTATGGGTGGCATTTCATGTTCAAGGAATGGGTTCAGTATTTTAAAGTGAAAACACCAGTGTGATATTCCAAGGCACATGTCTTGAGGCGCTTCCCGTGAACTTTAACTGGCTCTTCAAAGATCAGAGGGACTTTGTATCATAAGATAGAGAGGAAGCCGTCCTTTAAGTTGATGATCTTGTTATATTCCCTAAGGAATTGAGTACCAACTAGCAGGTTATAGCTCTTGTTCTCCAGGACAACAGCAGGCGTAGCTAAGAGAAGCTTGCCAAATTGCATGATCAGAGCAGAATAAGCTCCTTAATTTTCACCTTTTGGATGGATATTTCAACACAAGTGGTGATGCAACCAAAGAGAGGGAGGACAGCCAGAATGTCTTGGGCTTCTATTAGTTCTTTGTCCCACTTTTAAAATATGCATCTTAGGCCCAGGAACTCCTTATAGACCGTCTGGAGAGGGAGCAAGACAGAGACGTTTTTGAACACAGCATCAGCAACCTCAGAAGCTTCTTCAGAAGACTTGACAAACACAGGAGATCTCTTGGCTTGTGTGAGGTAAAGGCAAGAGACATCCTCCTTGGCTTCAGGAAGAGGCTTGGCGGCCGTAGTAGTTTTCCCAGAACGTAGCTTATAAGAGACTGCAATAATTTCAGGGACAGCCAGGATGGAGTACCCATAGGCATCAGGATCTTCTACATCAGAATTGTCCATGTCATATTCATCAGATATGTTGTGAAATAGCAGCTGAATGAGAGGAGCCTCAGAGTCAGCAGGCTAAGAGTCAGCAATGGAAGGGGGAACTGGAGGAGACTGGTAAGAATTGTCAACCAAGAGTGTCTCTGCCTCTAGGTTGACTGTTCTTTTCCGCCTGTTCCTTGGGATCAGTTCTTTCAACTTGAGGGTTAGTGTAGACCCAGGAATGGTGACCTATTTTCCCACAGTTATGGCAACTGTTGTAAAATATGCAGCCTGTGTGCTAATTTATACAAATAGTTAGTCTACTACTTCTTTATCTTAATACTATACCTGTTGTGATATAGTGACAGCCTGGGTAAGGACAGAAGATTATAAGAAGATAATAAGACAAAGCTAGTGTTTATTATGATAGTATTGAACTTATATAGTGTGAGTCATAGGAATTTCCACCAGGGGAAGAAGCACAGAAATAATGACTTTCCTAATGAAGGGGAGTGAATTAGTATAGCAGAAAGTCCTGCACAAGAGAACAACTGGTTTCACACGGCTTTCCTTAAGGAGGCCGGTGGCAATAACTTTTTTGTTCTATTTTTAACCTTGGAAGTAAAGCCTGTGTCTTGTGCGCATTTGAAAGGCGCTTTGAACACCTGTTTTAAGGGCGTTTTAAATGTCATTAACCTTATTAAAATCAGGACGCAATGAAGCAATTGTGCAACTGTTCTGTTGCTCAATTCCTATATGGACAACTTAATGTCTAATCCATTCAATCTGCAACAGCAACCCTGGCGTCAAGGAGGATTCTGTGAGTTCATGGTAAGGATACACAGCTCACATAAAGACAAACTAGAGATAGAGGCAGCACAATTTTCTTGCATCATGGCCCCAGAATGGATAAGGTGCATATACTGCAACAGTGTCATAACTGTGCTTTTTTAGCAGAGTACAAGGGGAAAATATTTAGAATATAGATAATAATCTTTATTGTGAGTTAATGATTATATAGTTCATATGAGTCAAGGATATCAGGAACATGATTGGTGATCACACGGCTGGATGAGAGGAGGGGGTGGCTTGATCCTGGTAATGAGTCAAGTGTCAAAACAAGGTATCCACTGTAAAGGATCATCATCTGTTTGTGTTGTTGGATTTGGTAATTTGAGTTGACTTCCTAGTCTGGCTTTGAGTAGCCAGATAATTGGATTGCAGGTCACAAACCTGCTTGATTGGAACCTTGCTGATGGGTCAAGCCTGCAGTTTTGACACCCCCTGACTGAAGGTTGGCCTCCTCTGGGGGCAGGACGTTAAGGAGGTTGTCAGGAGCCTGGGCGCTGTATTGGACTGTGACGGATCCAGGCCTAACCAGTCCATCCTGCCATTATCCTGCCCTTGACTCTTATTGCTGTTACCTTCCTGGGACAAAGCTTTGAGGAGCTTTGCCTCCAGGGAGGCAATTTTCTTGGATAACACTTTATTGTCATCCCGCCAACAAGCCATGATTTCAACACTTTTTTCCTCTTGTGCTCTCAACACCTCAATTTCACAATTTGCCATCTCTTTTACTTGTTGCAAGATTTCATCCCATCCTACCAACAAGTTCCAACCATTCCAAGCATAAATTCAGTTCCCTTGAATGGGAGTCCCTTCCTTTGCAAAGTAATTGGAATACAGCTTTTCAAGCGCAGCCTTTACTTCTACTAAAGATTCAGCAGGAACAGTCTTAGTGACCTCCAGGCTGGTCCAAGCTTCTTCCAATGTACTTGTAGGAACCTCCTTTCTTGCTGCAGCAGTTTCCACACAAAGGACCCCAAACTTGGCTCTCTCAAATTTTAACAAAGAAGGCATGACAATTGAAAAATAGGTGAGGGGAAAGCGTCTAAACCGACAATGAATATGAATATATTTTATTAATGTTTAACTGTTTTTGCTTATATACCATTTGGGAAATATTTGGCTAAAAACCCCTCTGGTTCCTGAATCAACCAATGATTTGTGTCACGTGGCCTATGACATTCAAGTCATCCAACATAGATTTTTACTTGAATGATCACCAACAATTCTCAACCTATGAGAATTGACCTACAATGGGCAGAAGTCACCTGACTCCATTCAACCCAATTTATCAATTTGGCATGGAGCTTCCCCAGCTCCCAGCGCCAAAACCCTGTGGATTGCACATCCTAAACTCAGCTATCAGTGTTCCAACTGGGAACCAGCTGATTAAACATGAATTCCTAGGAATTCTTGCCTTTATTTAGTTATTTTTGCATTTAATGGGTTTTACCTTTAAAACCCATTAAACTGCTTTGAAACTTGAACCAGGCGCCACTGGCGCCCAGCAATTTTCCCAGGGCGCCTGAGAAAATTTGATAGCCTGGTGCATCTCAAATTCATTAGGCGGCACCGCGGCGCCTCTAACCCAATAAATTTGCCAACGCAGCGCTTTTAACCCAAATTCTGGGGGTTTTCCCATGGTTAACCTTATTCAAACTTCTTGACAAAGTCAAGGCTATTTTAATATAATTAAATCCTCATTAATTATATCCTGTATTTATTAATTAATCTTCCTGATTAACTAACCCATTTTGAGACACCTAGTCTCCAAGATTGATCTGGCCAATCTTGCCTCAATTCTTTTAGTTAGCCTAACCTAACTAGAAATCCATATTATGTTCTTTTATTAAACATAGATATCCGGTTTCTAGGAACCTTTCCCTCAAGAATTCCAAACAAACCTATCTATATGTAATAAACAGCAAAAACAGAACATCTTTATATTTTGTTCATTTATTTGGCTAAACGCTCAGCAGTGACTGTAGTACAGTCACAGATGGACTAGTTGCTGTTCTGTGGCAGGCAGGGCGGTTTCTTGTTGTTTTTGTCTTGCTTTGCAGGGTTGTAGATGATCATGGTGTAGGGTCTTGTCTTGTTTACATTTTCCAAGCCCTTACACAAGGTAAGTATTATTGTCCTTTAACTTTAGGATGATTGCTGGCCCCACTTTCTTGGGTTGTAGCTTGCTCTTGTCAACATTCATGACCCAAACTTTGTCCCCAACTTCATGTCTATTGTGGATGGGGACTAAATGTCTTTTTCAGAAGTTCATTCTCCTTTGCTGTTTGCTCACTGTTAGCCTCTATCACTTGAGGGTCTGAGCGTGGAGGGACTTTACCTGGAATTTCCAACTTAGGTCCTGTCAGTGCTTGAATTATATTTGGCTGTGTATGGTATATCAGTTCAAACAGGCTTTTTCCGGTGGATCTGTTCACTTGGGTTTGGCACACAAGTAGTGCAGCCAGTAGCTTCTTATACCAGTCTTCAGATCTCCTAGAAGTGATTTTGGCTAGGGCTTGCACGAGGCTATCATTAAGCCGCTCTACGCGTCCATTGGCCTGTGGGTGGTATGGTGTTGTCACGGTGTGCTTGAACCCATTTTTGGTGAGTTTACATTGGTGTCTTCAGAGGTTAATTCTTTGCCTCCATTGGTTATCAGGAGTTTGGGCTTTCTGAACTTGCTGATTATCTCTTTGCCAATGAATTGCCGTATGTCATTGCCAGTGTGTGCCTTTACTGCTTGGGCTACTGGCCATCTCATAGCAAAGTCAATGGTGGTGATGATGATGTATTTCTTATCATTGTGTTTTCCTGGCATGGGGCCAAAAATGTCAAGAGCCCATACTTTGAAAGGCAGTTGTGTGTGGATGGGAAGTACTGACTTTGGCAGGGTTTTGCTTTTGGCAAACTTTTTGCATACCTCACATTGGTCTAGAACTTCTTGAACATTGCAATATAAGGTTGGCCACCAGGCCTTATGTTTAATAAACTCATATAGGTTTTGGCTCTTGATATGTCCAAGATCTCTGTGATAGCGTAGGATGGTGTCAACTTGCTGATGTGTGGGAATGTAGGGAATGGTTGTGCTGTCAGACATCTTTCTGTGTAGGGTCCCATATATGTCATCAAAGAGATGTTCATTTTTGATGACTTTTTCCTTTGTTATGTCAGTTGTGCCAGAGGGAAACCTTTGTCCTTTGTTTGTAGTACTAAGAGGGGCCAGTCTGGGTTGAGCCCATTATCTCCTCTTGAAGCACGGATATACAGGCAGTACAGGGCGTCTGCCATGGCAAGCTCAGCCCCAGGTTTGTACTGGATGAGCATGTTAAATCTCTCCAATAGCTCCATCCACAGAGCTTGGTGGCGCAACAGATTTGCTTGAGTTTTGAAATAGATGAGTGACTTGTGATTGGTTAATGCTGTGAATTATTCCTGGCGTTCCAGGTAACAGCGCCATTTGACTAGGCAGTGTACAATAGCCAACAGTTTCTTGTTGTGGATAGGGTATCAACACTCACCATCTGTCAATTTTTGCAATTCATAAGCTACAGGCAGGAAGTCACCATCATTGATTTGATTTGTAGGACTCCCCCAATGGGTGCATCTGAGGTGTTGGTTTCCATTTGATATTCCCTGTCATGTTTGGGGTATTGTAGGATAGGAGCTGTTGTGAGCTTCTCCTTGAGGCGTCTAAAACAGAGATCATATTGGGGGGTCCACACAAACTTGGGCTTGGCGCCTGTTATGGCAGACAAGGGGGTAGTCAAAATGCCACAGTCAGGTATGAAGCGTCGTACATAGGCCACCATTCCCAAGAAGGTGCAGAGTTCCAACTTATCCTTGGGTGGTGGCATCTTTCAGATGGCCTGTATCTTTTGACTGTTGGGTTTGATGCCGTCCTTTGAGACTTTGTCCCAAGAAGGGTAATTGCTCACAGAAGAACTGGCACTTGGAGGGTTTGGCCAACAGTTTGTGTTGTACCAAGGTAGCAAAGACTGCCTCCAGGTCTTTGTGGCGTTGTTCCACCAAGGGGCTATAGACAATAACGTTGTCTAGATATACTAGGGCGTGCTTGCCTATGTGTGGCGCAAACACTTCATTCATGAAGGTTACAAAGGTGGACGGGGCATTTGTCATGCCAAAGTTGAGCACCACACATTTTTAGGAGCCGTATTTAGTGTGAAAGGCTGTTTTGGGGATGTCTTTCACTTTAATAAAAATCTGATTGTAGCCTGTTGTCAGATCAATTTTATATAAGACTGTGGCTCCTCCCAAGGCATCAAAGAGGTCGTCAATCAGTGGCAGTGGGTAACAATTCTTAATGGTAACTTTGTTTAGGGCGCAGTAGTCTGTGAACAGACGCAAGGTACTGTCTTTCTTAGCCACAGAGAATACGGCAGCCCCAAAGGGAGACTGTGAGGGGCAGATAAGTCCTTTTTCCAATGCTTCCTTGAGTTAGGCGTGTAAGGTGTTGTCTTCATTTGGGGTCAGCCTGTAGATAGGGCACGCCTTGGGTAAAGCCCCTTGAGTTGGATGGAATGCTGAATATGCTTTTCAGGGGGCAGCCCAGGTAGCGCTTCCTTGAAGATTTCTGGATGGTGTGCCACAATGTTGCAGTCCTGCGGCGTGGAGGTATCCTGGTGATCCTTGAAGTGTATGATCTTGTACTGGCAGGAGTCTCAGCCAATTGCCTTCAGGTCTTTCTTCTTGTCCTGAGTCTCTGTGATACATACAAAGACGTGGTTGCATAGCAGTTGGTCCACAGAGTCAGGGTAGATCTGGTAATTGACACCTTCACATTTGATGGTCAACACTGAGGTTGCCCAGTCTACATGAGGTTTTTTCTTTCATAAACAGTCTATCCCCAGTACAATTTCAAACTTGGGAAAGTCAATGACAGGACTTTGGATAAAGAGTGGAGTGGAGGTTCTCAAGCATGACAGAGAAGGGGGCAGATTCCTTTGTCACAGCAATGTGGTGTTTATCAGCCAAGACCACATTTTTAATCTGCAAAGGATTGGTGGCCAGCTTGAACTTATCCACAAAGCTACTTTTGACCAGGGTTTGGTCTGCGCCTGAATCTAGGAGTGCTGAGCCTGTGTAACTGCAAAAGCAGAAAGGATAGGACATCAATTTATTGGGATGTCTGGCAATGGTGTACAGTACCAGGTCCTCTGAGGGCACCTGGATCATTGGAAGTTGGTCTACGTCCTCAGGTTGTTATTCATCATTGGGCAAGTCAGGAGCTGTGTGAGGAGAGCTTGGCTTGCTTAGTGCTCTCCCTGGGCTTTTCCCTCATCTTGGTTACCTTGTGTGACGGTGGTACATAAATGGGTCTGGTTTAACTGGCCATTGTTTCCCTTTCCATTGGAACCTGTGGGTTTGTGGTTGGCATTGTTTTCTTTGCCTCCAGGAGGTAGTCAAGAGGAGCGCCCACCTGGATGGGAATCTTTGGGTCTCTCTTGTTTCCCAGTTTGTTCCTTATGCAGTATGTTGGATGTTTGTTCTGCCTTCTCTGCTTCACGGTACAGGCTTTGCAGGTTGATCACCTGATCCAGGTTCACATGCCTCATCAAATATGACTTAAGAGTGTTGTAGTACATGAGGTGTGTTGCTGGGGTGTCAAAGGCCATGTTGGATGGTGCAAAAAGACATAGTTCCTCATAGGCGCAGGTGAGTTCCTTCACAGTGCCTGTCTGGGTCAGGTTCTTCACTTGGCATATGATCATGAGCACAGTATCTTTAAGTAAAAATCTTGCCAGGAAGTCTTGCTTAAAGGTATCCCAGTTCTTTTCAGTGTGCTCTTTATGCCATTTGTTGCACTAGGTGCCAGCGTCATGGATCAGGCAAATGGAAATTTATGCAATCCAAAACTGCTGTGGGTATTCCAACTGAGCCCGCTTGCTTTGGGCGGACTGGATCCATGCGGCGGTGTTGTCATTGTTAGCGTTGGCAAAAGGTTCTAAGGCAGCACTCTGTAGTCTTTGAGCTACTTAGGCAGGCATGGTAGTTTTGTTGGCTGGTTGCGGCATCAAGGAGGGAGCCTGAAAGAAACCTTGTGCAGACATGGCGTTGAAGGTGGGTAGCAGGATTACCGTGTTCTGGTACAGGACAAAGCCATTGGGTATGGCGGTACCAGGGGTGTACAGAGTCCAGTCAAGCGGGAGGCCAGACATGATTCTGTTGAGGATTTGTTGGCCGCAGCGTGTGCAGGCAACAGGCAGAATTTTTCAAGATAAGGTAGGATGGAGAACTACTTCTGCTACCAATGTTGTAACTGTGCTGTTTTAGCAGAGTTACACGGGGAAAAATATTTAGAAGATAGATAAGAATCTTTATTATGAGTTAATCATGATATAGTTCATGTGAGTCAAGGATAACAGGAACATGATTGGTGATCACACGGCTGGATGAAAGGAAGGGGTGGCTTGATCCTGGTAATGAGTCAAGCGTCAAAACAAGGTATCCACTGTAAAGGATCATCATCTGTTCATGTTGTTGGATTTGGTAAGTTGAGTTGACTTCCTAGTCTGGCTTCAAGTAACCGGATAACCAGATTGCGGGTCACAAACCCGCTTGGTTGGAACCTTGCTGGTGGTTCAAGCCTGCAGTTTTGACAACAGTATCTTTATGCTCTTCATGGAAGAAAGCATGGCTTTATGGGCCTTGAAGTGAAGACACAGGAGCTGATTAACCTTGAGGGCTTGAGCACAAGCCATGTATGCTTCATGTGCGGTCAACTGGCAGCTTGTGATCAGTTGTTGTCCCTCCAGGTAGAATCTATCTGTGAATTCAGCTAGGGTTTCCTTTGGTTTGAAGGCAATGTGCATGAAGTCGTCCATCTTCACCTCTAAACTAAGGTCACCACCAAACTCATCAATCAAAAGCTGCTTCATATCTTCCCAGGTTTCAATGGTGGGCAGCTCTGGCACAACTCCCTCTTGATAGGTAGGTGTAGACAGGTCAGGATGTGTTATTTCTTGACTTCATACAAGGCTCTTCTCATGGCAGTTTCATAGATAGTTAGGAAAGCTGCAATGGTTGAGGTTCTGGGGCCAAAAACTTTCTTAAAGATAGGCTTGAAATGTGCTTCTGGAGTTGGGCCACCATTGTTGCTATTGAGTACATTAATGCGTGGGGAGAATTCTGCTTCTGACTTGGTGGGAGCTGCCTAGCCCACATCTGGCAAACACTATCTTCAAGGATAGTCAAGGTTTCAGCAGTGCAGGTGCCTGTATTATTAGAAAGGGCAGTCTGTTGCTCAGTAACATTCAGGCGCTGACTCTGTTCAGTTACTACCAAGGAAAGCTCAGCCAGTTGGGAAGTAAGAATTGGGCCCACCAAAAGGCAAGGGGCAAACCTGTCATTTACTGAGTTTACCACTTCACTTAGTTATTGTATGTCTTTATCAAGCTCAGAATGATCTTGCTTCAGAAGGTCCACTTCATTGGCTAGTGCTATCAACTCTCTAGCACAATGGATGCGGGGGGCTCCTGACAAGCCAGGGCAATAATCATCTTTACCCACAATTTCAGGTGGACTAACTACAGACATCATTGCCTCACACAAAGTACCAACCTCTTGTTGTAAGTCAGCAACCTGAGTTGTCAGAGAAATCACTTGGGGATCTGGCTGAGGGACTTTGGGGGGAATCCTGACTGCAGATAGATGCTCTTAATTCTCAAATGGCATCCCAGAGCCTCTGTTCTCTATCTGCTAACTTGTCAGATGGAGGAGTAGGTGAGACATCTGCTTTGGAGGCAGACAGCTCATTTACTTGAGTCTGGAGCTTGGCAATGGTGGCAGCAGTAGCAGCCCTTTCTTGGTCAAAGTCCTCACCAAGTTCACAGAGGCTCTTTTCAGCATGTACTGTTACTTGCTGCAATTGGTCAAATGAATAAGCACTGAGCTTGTTAATTTGTTGTGCAAGTTGTTCAAAGTTAGTTAGATAGGTGTTTAAAGTAGAGTCTACTTGGGCACGCCAGGGCCGTTCCAGTTGGTGGACCTCATGAAAGCACTCTCTGGCATACTCAGGGATAGATTGGCGCATTTTCTTGATGGAAGTGACCAAAAAAGACTGGGGGTGACAGAGTTGTGCTGATTGTCAGATACTAAGGAAAACAGGGAATGAAACCACTGCTGGTAGGCTGCAAACTGATCCCAGTGATGGGTGATGGTGGCTTGCAACAAAAAATTTTCCTGAACATGAAGCCCTAATACCATTTGATGATGGGCTAAGGCAGGTTTTACAAAGGAGGACAATAGATGTTCAAAAGAGCCAGCTGCTGAGAGGAGATGCTGGGGAAATTGTGGTCCTACAATCAATTTGTAGTATTCTGCCTGATTGAACTGAAGCTGGAGGCAAGGAATGGCCCCATCACAGGCTATCCCAAGGGCTACTGCCATGACTTGTTCCAAGTCAGGGGTACCCAAAGGGTAGGCCACTAGGAAGGGATCACTCCCAAGGTTCAGCACAGTAGGGACAATAGGCGGGTTGGTAATGTCTTCTTCAATAGGAGGACCGGTAATTTCAGGCATAGTTGGCTCTTGTATAGGTGGAGGCAAAGGTCCTAAAACGTAGTTGCAAAGGGGGTAACCAAGGGGCTTATAGCCCCTGTAGTGAGAAACATTTTTTTGTGATCTGAGGCACAGCATAGAGTCACAACATGAAATCCTAACCTTTAGGATTGGATTTGCTCTAAGTCTTGGTTATAATGGCAGGAAAGGCTTTGCTATTCCCTTGTGGCCCTGGATGAATAATATCTACTAGATGTGGCTAGAGAGGCGCCAAAGTTCTTGAAGACACAGAGACAAAAATGTGAATAGAACTTAATTTTTTTTGGAAAATAGGGAATGCAATATATAGTGGTTTACAATACCACAAAACAATACCAGGACGGTAGGATCACTTGCCACAGGCATGAGTGGGGCAAGTGATTTGTGCAGGATCAGGGAACTGAAAATTTTTATTTCCCAATGCAGAACCAGCTTCATTTTGAAGGGCAAAAGCAAAAGAAAGATATTTGTCCTCAAAATAACCCAACAAAGGCAAAATTGAAACATGGTGAATGGCGGCATTCACGACAAGTCATTTGTGGCATAAATCATTGAATTTATGTACTTAGAAAAACAAAGCCAATAATAATATTATACTTTAAACCCTATGCTATTCTACAATAAAATTTACTTTACCAAATAAATAGACTCTCCTCCTTAATTTATTATAAAGTTATATCTTTTAAAAGTCACTTCTTAATTCAGTAACTAAGAAGTTCTGGAAAAAGACTAAATAACACACATTTTTGATAATAGGTAAAATCCCACCCCCATATGTAAAAGGGCCTGCATAGAAAATTTTAATGCACCCCTTGATAAAACCAAATCTTTCCTATCTTACTATCACTTTTGATAGAGAAGCCCTAATATTTTACACATGATATTTTCTGCAGGTTCTCAAGCATTGTCACTGCTTAAGAACTAGGTGGGTTCTGCCCAGGGGCAGATGGAAAATTGGATTTAATGGATCAATGGGATATATCTTGTTGGGTTTTTAGACCGGGATCACCTATAACCTTGTTGCAACCAGGATGTGTATCCCAGTTGCTACCATGTCTCAAAGTACACAGTGGTTGCTCAATGAGCCACCCCATGAAATATATAACATCATATTTGTAAAAAAGAGTTTGTTTGGGTTTGCAGGCATATCTAATGGTAGCTGAATAAAGGTTAGTCTACTAACCAACCATGCCTAGCACTGTTAGGGTTTTTCAGCTACAATGACTAGTGTTTTGCTCCTAATCTTTTTTTGGGGGAATTAGGATAGGCATCTATTAGTACCATGATAAGGATGATAATTTTCCCAGTGATAATTATGTCATGTGGTATTTAAGTCCTAGGACTAACCGGGGCAATAATGCAGCCTGGGCTCAGAACCACATTGGGTAGATATTCTCTGCCTGTTTCTTTGGGGTAAATCTAAGGAGGATACTTAGAGCTTAATTTGCAGGGATGGGGAGCTTAAGACCACCACCAGGGTAGCTATTTATAGAATCAGTTGCTGACCTTAATAGCCTGGGATGTTTGAGAAGTAGATTGGGTTACTCTGCAATTAAAGCCCAGGCTAACTGATTTGGATGAAAGGGTAAAGTAATACCATTTGGTATTAGCCCAAGATAAACAATAGTTTTGAGAGAGATCACTATTGCCTTGCTCATTGGATAGATAGCTTGTGCTAGGCTAGCATTGCAAATCCTTTGGCGCCCCCAGAAAATGTTGAGAGGTGCCGTGAATCATTCCCTTATGCAGTTTTCTACAAGGGCAAACAATGAACAATATCTATAAACCGTTTTCAGGCATATTTATATTATAAAAAGTGTTGATTGACCATATGAAAAGTTTGATGGGATGGGGAAACATCAAAACTTAAATTAGCAAAATGTTGACCTTATAATAGTGATTAGAAAATCATAAAGATTAAAGAAAAGCTCTTCAAAAGGGTTATCAATAGGATCACTGGTTAATTTTGAGGCTTTTTTTACCAGTGGAGGTCATTGGTGAAAAGGCCTGGATCTTAATGAAGGGTGAAGAAAGCATTTGAGAATGGTTTAAGCTCTTTGTAAGATAAGGATAAAAGCTGTCTCTGCATAAGTAAGGAAGCTTCAAAGAACTGCTTAAGCTTTTGGATCAAACTTCCCAAAGAGGAAATGGTTGGAACAGGGGGCTATACATCAGAGATTGAATAGTGAATCTAGAGAGACATAGATTATCTAGATATATCAATTTTCGGAAATCTTTACTATGATAAGAAGAGCTTAGAAAGCCAATGATATGTAGCTTATATATTTTAGATTATCTATAGCAAGAAAGGCCTACAGGACCATAGAACAGTGGAGATTTAGAGAGATAAAACAATATTACAAGTTGCCAAGTTAGAGATTTTCTAAAGGGATCTTCCTTCCATGTTAAATTAGAGTGTTTACAGCCCCTATAGATATTATCACTTTTCAAACTAGAGATATCCCACAAACATTATTTTCTAGCCCTGATCAGGTAGAGTAGCTCATAAAGTGTTACATGCTGTTGACACAGCTGACTTCCATAAGTGGACTGTTTGAAAATCACAGAATATGGTAAACTTTCTCTAGTGAGCAAGAAGGTTCTCTAGGAAGAGTTCAGAGAGTCTTTTCAGTGACTCTACCAACCGCAAGAGGGTCAAGTACATGAAAAACCAATGATGTATGCAGCATAATAAAGGATTTTTTTGGAAAGTTTGGGGAAGAGTTTGCGCACTTGAAAGTGCAGCACAATGTCCTTTACCCATATCTAGCTCAACTAAAGTATGGCACTGAATCCAACTGGTCTTGGGATTTGACTCAATAAACACTTTGGAGGGCTCTGGAGACCAGGTGATCCACAAGAAAACTAAAGGGTAGGGCTACAGGGAGGAGTTCCAGAAGGTGATAAAGGAGAATTGTAAGGTGGGGGAGGTCAGGAAGTACTTGAAAGATGCCAATTCCGCTCTTGGCAGTGGTGTTGACAGATACAAATAAAAGTTATATTTTTGCTTCTATTCTGCTATATTTGCTTTTTTTAGATATTACTAATGTCATTAGATATACATGATAAGTTCTGGGTAAAGTTTTAAGGGCTAAGTGTATGAAATGATATACTGTAGATTCAGAACCTGTTGGGAAAAATGTGTGTTTGTCAAATTCTTTTGTATGAACTCACCAACTTAATGGAGTAATTTTCATCCCAAAACATCTTACTATTTCTATAAAAGGATGGAAAATATTTCAGCAAGTTGGCAAGTTTACGCAAAGGAATTTGACAATCCTGCATTTTCCCAACCTGTTGGAAAAAAATGTGGGTTTGTCAAATTCTTTTGCATGAACTCACCAACTTAATGGAGTAATTTTCATCCCAAAACATCTTACTATTTCTATAAAAGGATGGAAAATATTTCAGCAAGTTGGCAAGTTTACGCAAAGGAATTTGACAATCCTGCATTTTCCCAACCTGTTGGGAAAAATGTGGGTTTGTCAAATTCTTTTGCATGAACTCACCAACTTAATGGAGTAATTTTCATCCCAAAACATCTTACTATTTCTATAAAAGGATGGAAAATATTCCAGCAAGTTGGCAAGTTTACGCAAAGGAATTTGACAATCCCGCATTTTCCCAACAGGTTCTGAATCTACAGTATGCTTTGCTGGTTTACTTGTAATCCATATGCTATTCTTAGTCACTGGTATATGGGGGCTATTTAATGAATGTGTATGATTTTAATTTTGATATATTAAATATAGTCATATTATCTCTGTTTTCATTTTTATATTAAAGAGGCTAGTTCATATAATAAACTGGGAAATATATGAGGTTCTGTCCTTATTTCTACTGATCAAGGCATACTTGTACTGTATTTTTGAGCTTCTTGGGGTTATTTTATGGTACCATATATGTACTGATAATTTTTAGTGTTGAGAATGCTCAGCTTAATGATCACAGTTGATTTAAAAAGGTTCAGTATCTAAAAGGCAACATTATAGAAAGATTCCCAGTTCATCATATTGCCAAAGTTTTCATTGTCAACATTATTAGTATCAACATGTGCACTGTCAAAATGGGCGCTGTTGCCAAGAGATGTGAGGTTTTTAATAAGGCAGGATCATGTATCCTCCTTTGAAGCTAGCCTCTTGGGGTGCAGTGATTGGGTACAATTTAGAGCTGCCTAGTTAGCATTCAAATGTTATGTTGTAACTAAAGGTGCCACTTTGTCTGCCAAACTTTTTCACAGCACACAGGGGGTGCCCAGTGAGCCACTCCAGGTTGTATCTGATGTCATTATTTATATTGCTTTGAATTTTGAGATACAGAACCATATTTCATTATAAGAAGCAAAGAAGATTCCAGCCAAACTTTCTGGAAAAGTTCTTTACCCCCAAAAGCCCTCATTTCACTATACCACCCCTGGTAGCCCTGTGGATGCCACTTGCAATATAACCCACATTTCTCCATATAAGACATTGTATTATCCAAAAATATGTCCATTTCTTGGACTGGTGTCTTTCCCAATCCAAATAGTGAACTACAATTATTTCAGTTACAACCGTTACACTGTCTACAAGAGTTATTCTTCTTCATTATGATGGATGACCTTCTCTTTAGATACACTCCTAGTGTATGCTATGTCGGTTGAAATTTAGGTCAGGTCACCTGATCTCAATATTGAGTATGAAGATGGGATTCCTTGGTTGCAAAGAGCTCATACTTACTGGTAGTTGATCTATCTGCATTGGTCATGAGATAGTTATTGGTTCACCATTAGTTGGGGATTTACTGGCAGTATATCTCTTCAGCCTATTATTTGATGTAAGATGTGACCTTAAGTATATTATTTAACTAGAAACGTTAAGTATACCTATATGAAAGATCAGCAGGGATTTACTGGGAAAAAGATTACAAGGGGTTACTGGTGGGAAATTGCTGGAATGGGGTTTCCTGGTAGGAAATCCCCACGGCAACAGTATTGACTTTATCTCTGTTGATTGGTTGTCTATAAATGATCCTTCCTGTAAGTGCTGCGGGTCCACTATTGATCTGATTGGCTATAATTGATAGCCAGCCATCAACAGCTTCACACCTGCCAAAGGCAAACCTAGAGCAACGGAACTAATCATATGTTGGTTGGATCTATTTGGAGCAATGGTTTCTGCACTCAATCAGAAAGCTGGGATTTGAGTTTGAGGCAGTAAAGCCCTAATGAGGTGAAACTTTGTCATCTTTTTTATTTCTCTGGAGGAAATACTTAATCCTTATTAAGGCAGGCCCAAAAGTTGAGTTAAAGGCAGTGGAGTCCCGATGCACTGAAATATGGCATATAATTTCTGTGTTTATCTGGAGCGATATTCACAACACTCAATCAGCCAAGCTACAAGTATGGGAAGTCGATCTCATAGAAATGAATTTTCTACAGGTTATCTGGAAATTCAACCTATTTCTTTCCATTCTTCAAAAATAGGGGTTAAGTTGAAGATTTAATCAAGCCATATTATTCAAAATTATTAAATAGGCTAACACTTGCTTATTCTTTCACTGCAAATGGGATTATTATTCAGAATCTATAAATAGGATCGATGGTGGGTAGATGCGATAACTGAAGAGCCTTTATAATCAATCATCATGTAACCAGTCTCGATTCTGAGGCAAGAAAAATTTCTGCGTCTTAACCAGAGAGCCAATAATTAAACAATTTAAAGCATAAACTGGTCTTGGTCCCTTAAAAATATCTTGACACTTTTTGTTCCAGATTGTTAATTGAGATTTTATTTTATCTTTATGATATTTTTTAAAAAGCATGAACACTATAGTATTATATAGCAATAAGTTCGAATGAAAATATAGATTGTGTATGTATTTTTATTAAAAGTTCGGAGAATTAAACCTAAAGATTTTTCTGGGTTTAAAAGGATTATTAAAAAGACAATTCAGTGAATCCTGTAATGTGAGTATTTATTATGCATTGCTGACTAAACATCATAAAGTCCAATAGCAGCATCAGGGGATCCATTTTCTAAGATCAATGGAAAATCAAGTGTACTGTTACATGAAAAGATATCTACATCCAAACCAATGATATGGAATTCCTCTATGGTGCCTGTAATTTTGATCATTAGGGCTCTAGCACCAACAAACTTGTTAGCTGGTCCCTCAAAAGAAAAGTTCATGTTTTTCAGCAGCCTGCTAACTTTGTAAACAGGAACGATCTTTAGAAAAGATTTTGTCTGGTTAATAACAAGATTTAAGACTTCCCTATCCTGTTGAGAAAAAACTGCCTCCTTTATAATAGGAAAGTTTGGATAGATAGGGCAGTAAGTGTTGGAAGGGCATTTGATAGGCTTGGATATGGCAATTAATTTATCCCAATAGTACTCAACTTGATGAGCAGCAAAGCAGTAAGTGATCTTGAGCGGAAACATTTTTCTGCTGTAGCAAGTGCGTGGCCACTCTGATACCTTGGTCTTATTAATGATGTGGTAAGAAGTAAAGTATTCTGTCTCCCCAGTCCAGGTATTTCCTGGGAGGAGTTGGATTACATTTGAAGCATTGACTGTATGAGGAAAACTATAGGTAGGCACTTGATTGATAGCTTGTTGGTTGCCCATGGTTGATAAGTTAAATTAACTTTCTTTAAATAGACATTTAGGAACAATGTATCCAAGGAATTGAAATTGAAATTATAAGCTAGCCGATAGGTTATGATAATCTTCATAACTGGAATCAATATATCTCTTGATTTTGCAGTGTACTGCTATGTACTACTCTTAAAGTATTTAGTTCAACAAACTAGCTTATGATATTAATTCCGATGTTTAATCTATCACAAGCTGCAATGATATTACTTCTGCGTGTTCTTTTGGGTATGGAATTATATTTAAAACATGAATATCTTTAATTCCACTTATAAATATAATCCCAACAATCAACTCCGCTCTATCAAACTATATCAATACATTATCAAAATATATTATCATAAAGGTTCTTCCTGGACCCCGAGCCACCTTAAATCATCTTATCTAACCTTGCCCTCCATTTCCATATTCTAAACAAGTGATCCGTAAATGCAAACTTGTAGGTACACCGAAGGGGAAATTCATAGATCTATATACATAATATTTTCATACTTGCCATCAATTACAATTCTTTCATTATTCTATCGGTCGGAAAGCAACAAAACACACAATTATAACCACCCATAAATACCAGAATCAACACCAATCCAAGTGACTCAGATATCCACAAATAAATTAAAAACCACTAAATAATCATTACAATTAATATTTCCAGTGTGAAATATTAACGTTTGTATATAAATAGATGCACTTAAAATCAACCATTGCCCATATTTTACATAAATATGAATCCATCTAAAGCGGCTCGGATAAAAACGAAGCACTTAATTCCATTAAAATAAAAAAGAAATGATTGTGGAAGTCAGGCGGAATAGAAACATGTCGCTATTCCTGCCATAAGCGTTTTGACCAAGCTCAAGTGTACAGCTACTTATAAGTCTGACCGGTATAGGGGGTTCCCTTCCAGAATAAAGCTCATCAAAGGAAATGTACGAGCAAAGGGAGATACACACATCTATTCCGAAGACAGGTTCACAAACCTTTCTGTCTCAAAATGCTTTTAACCAAAACTCCCCGTAAGTCAGATATTAGGTGACAACTCAATCCCAACAAGTTCTTTTCAGCAACCCCATTCCCGAGCCTAAAATCAAACCCCTGTCCACAGTAATAGTTCAAGTTTTTCAAATATGAAACTTCACCCACAACAAACATATAACTGTTATTTATTAAAGACTCTTTGTATCACTCTGGGAAAGGGGGGCTCGATCTGTGGCAACGAGCAGGCTCAGCGGTTCCCACCTTCACTCCTAAAGTACAAAACTTTCAGCACTCTCTATAAGCCACGCCTATTTTTGGTCCCCATTTTATTTCCGATCCTGTTTTTCTGAATAGGACATGGTATCTCAAAAACAGCATCTTGGAATACACCATCTCGATCTATGCTATCTCAACAACGCTATCGTAAATGTAATATTTAGATATACACCACAGTTTATGGCATCATGAATAGGGAAAAACTATCTCAACAGGCCATTATGTTTGATGCTAAAAACATGGGAAATAAGGAATAAAAGCTTTAGATATAAAAAGCCTCATGATCCAAACCTGAAATATAAAAATAGGGTCAGCTAATGGCAATACGGTTGTGCAAAGCTTCAAGGCCAATGTAGCCAAATGAAGCCTCTTCCAGCTATACTATATATTTGCTATAATTTATACTATATATAAAATAAAAAAATACAAAAGAAGAATATTAATACTAAAGTCAAAATAAAAAGAGAAAATAAGAATATCTTATTGAGTAAAGGGTTTAAAGATTGGTTGCAAGTGCAACAGAGATGGCCTGCAGATGTCCCAGCTTTGTATCTGTCAGAAAATTGTGGACCATAGTATTTTATCATCCGCCAGATGATATCCTAAGTCTTCTAACATTAGGAAAGTACAGAGAACCTGTGACTTTGGCGTAACCTTTGGCCCAGAATATTTTGTTGCCATCAGAAGTAGCAAGTCTGACAGGGCCCAAGGCCCAAAGGATTTGGGACGGTTCTTCCTACTTCTGGATATAGGTTCATAGTTGTCTCTATATTTTACTATAGATAATTATACTGTATGACAACAGTATCATCTTTTGCTCTCCACTAATAAAACTCAAGAGAGGATCACGTTAAGGAAATAGGACTTGGATCAATCATCAAGTCAATAAGGAATCATCAGTCTTTTATTCTAATAGACTGGCTTTAAGGCAGCCTGCCTGCCCGCATTTTATCCGAGTTAGCTCACAACGCTAAAGGAGACTGAAGTAGCATTAGGGCAACACAACAGGAGGCCCAGCCTTTTTGGGATGGTTTTATTGGAAGGCTAAATTGACATCTTCCACAGATTGGTATTCTCTCTGTCTATCTGTGCCACTTCCAGGGCTAGCTAACCAGTGATGGCTACTAGTTCACAGAGATGATTGTTTCACTTAATCAGAGCTACTCTAATACAATAGGCTCAAATCCTTTTATCTTAGAGTGGTTGGCCTGACAGCCCAGTCCATGTTGGACTCTTCTAGATGTAATGCAGATGAGGGTTCATATGACAGCCCTCTTGTTCTAGGATTCATTTAAAGTTTTAGAATAGTAATTATTATGGGAAGCATGTTTGAGGTGGTGGTTTGAGGTGGATTAATTAATGAGCATTAATTTCATATACCATTAATTAATTGTAATGCACAAGTATGTTGATGCCAGGATATGATTTGATCACTGATTCCATAACCCGCGGCCCCCATTATTTTGTTGAAACCCTTCCTAAGAGCAATTAACTGCTGGCCCGCATTATTTTGTTAAAACTGTTAATTAGTCAATATCCAGAAATCCTGACAGTATCCATAGGATAGCAGGCCAAGGCCATCTTTCAGATCTGCCGATACTTTTCAACAGCCTTTGTCTGGTTGGGAGGGTTGGTTGTATTCTTCATACCTCTATTGAACAGACAAGTAAAGATAGCATGTGTCATCTTTCAGATGTACCATGATCTTGTTTTCTTGGTCTTCTTTACTATGATCCTGGTAGATAACTATTTACCATCCTTCAAGAAAAGAGCTGGTTTTAGTCAAGCTGACCTTTGTCTGCTTAAGGCAGTCACAGATGACTGATTCACCATCTTTTCATTTAGATTTCTCCTTGAAAGACCTCAACCCATTGAGTTTCAAAGTAACTAATGAAAGGAGCAAAGGCCTTCCAATTTTCAGTGATGTATGAATGGTTCATGAGTGTGTCATAGAAGCCATAGACCTCCTATTTTCTCAAAGGAGCCTGGGAATAAAATCAATTGAAGGTTTATTTGGTCTCTATAATTCCTTTAGTACTGATAAGCTCATGAAGATCTGGAGTCTCTGTAGGTGGAAGCAGAGTGCCTGGCAGAAGTAGATATGAGCCCCCTGGGGCAGGCTCTTGAAGACCTCTATAAAGTCATTGGTCAGAGCCCACTCAAAGATAATCACCATATCATTTTGGTAAAGATAATTCCAGCCTGGTCCTTGGAGGCGGCATCCTTGTCTTCTGGGGTAGTTTCCTTCCTCTTGCACCCTTTGGTCTCCCTATACAGCTTTTTGAGGGCAGGGGATTCCTCCAGTTTGTTCTTTGAAATCATAAGAGCCCACAAAGATGTACCCTGCTTCTTTTTGGGAATGAAGAAGAAAGGATGGGAATAATTAAGTTGTTGATCTGTCCTGGGATGTTCTAAAGCTGGCTAGAGAGCTCTGGGTAGGTGAAGAAGTTATCATACAAAGGCCAAGTTGTGCAATTAAGAAGATTGCAAATATTTTGGCTGGTGGAAAAGATGATCATTCTCTCCTTTGTATTCACTCTATCATCATGAGGAAGAAAATATTCCTTGTGGAGGGATAGCTTCTGCTCCTCAGAAAGTGTGAGACTATCAGTGGGAGTGGCATTAACTCCCTTATGGTTAAAGTATACCGCTAACCAGTGAGATACCTCTGTAGCTTTTTTGAACTCAGCAGAGGCAACTTAGAGCTATTGAAATTAATTAGGTTGAGTAGGGCATCATTATAACCTCAGTTGATCTTCTATTCATATTATTGGAATAATCTGGCAGAGATATTAGCCTATTATCTAGTAAACAACTTCAAAAGGTTTAGCACAGTTGCACTTCTCAGTTAGCACCTTGAACCTAGTGTACCTATATTTGATACATCTTTTTAGGTAGATGAGGTTATCAAATCTATAGTGGTGTCATTGTATAAACTCTGTCTTATAGTTAAAGCTGAAGGAGTAGCCCTTATAGACAAGTCCTACACTTCTTTTTTTAGACATATTAAGTTACCTCTCAGGGAACTTGGTTAGGGCAGCAAAGGCGCCATGCCTGTTGCATATGTTAAGATGGTTTTAATATTCCATAGCTCAATATCAGCCCAAAACAGAAGCACCAGGCTCATGCTGGTGCTCTTCCTCCTCCTTGGGCTCTTATGTGATATCATAGTATATTTTAAAGTCAAAATGTTTCTCTTGAGGGTCTAATGAGGAGTATACAAATGTAGAGTTGGGAGGGATAGGGCTGGTTTCATCATGCTAAGGTGAGGGAATGAGGGTCTTAGGAGGCGCCTTTTCTTTAGAAGCCTACCTCTTTGGGGTAGCCATGGATATTCTGGCCTTGGAAAGTTGATTTCGTCTTTAAAGGCCTTGAAAGCAGCTTTTTCGATAGGTTTGGGAGGCATCCAAGTAGGAATTAGAATAAAAAATTGGGTGATTTAGGGCATTCTTCAAAGAGAAAACAATAATTTTATTGATATGAAAGTATGCAAAGGTTATACATGGGCTTGTAGAAAACAGCTGAATGATTTAACCTTAAATCTACATATTCTTCATGCAAAATAATGTTTTTATTGAAGCACAATTATGCAAGCTTTGGATTTTGTGCTTAAGCTTGCAGTCAAGATGGTGTATTCAAGGTAAATTAGTTGTGGTTCTATAGGGAAAGACATAAGAAATTGTACCTCTTTACAATAAATTAAAAACCACAGTGGAGCAAGAAAAGCCAGGCCAAATTGTAAACCTTCAACACCTTAGAACTGGCTCTTGAACTGGGCTCAAAATTTACCCACCTGTTTAGAGGAAATCAAAAGTAAACAAACACAAATCTTCCAAAATTTTCTTACATTTTTTTGGATGAGTAATTTTTAAACAGATTTTTTTAGGAATGTGGAACCCAAGATTCAAGGTTGGGGGTTTGATAGAGAAGCCTCTGGTATCATAGGTAATCTCACCTTGTTTCCCCCATGAATTGTACACACCAAAGTTATTAGATGATATGAAATATGGTGGAACTTCAAATAATGTTCTGACTGAGATTGACTCCCTGCCTGCCAACCTATCTTACAACACACAGGGGGTACACATAGATACACCACAAATTGTAGAAAAAATATTTGGTATCCTACTGCCAATTCTATGTGCTGATCCCTAGACTAAGTGTGACAGATCCAGGTCTAACCATTCAAACTTACCGTTATCTTGCCCTTGACTCTTGCTACCAGTACCTTCCTGTGACAAAGCTTCAAGGAGCTTTGCCTCCAAGGAGGCAATTTTGTGAGAAAACACTTTATTGTCATCTCTCCAACAAGCCATAATTTTGACACTCTTTTCCTCTCTGTTTTTCAACGCCTCAACTTCACAATTGGCTCTGTCCTTTACTTGTTGCAAAATTTCATTGAACCCTAACAGCAAGTTCCAGGAGTCCCATGCATAAACTCAATTTCCTTGTGCTGGGGTTCCTTCTCTGGCAAAATAGTTGGAGTATAGTTCTTCAAAAGCCACAATCACATCTATCAAAGCTTCCTCAGGTGCAATCTTAGAGACCTTCAGACTTGCCCAAGCCTCTTCAAGTGAGCTGATAGGAACTTCCTTTCTTGCAGAAGCGTCCTCAACACAAAGCACTCTAAATTTTGCTCTTTCAAATAGTAATAAAGAAGACATGATAATTAAAAAGCTTTTGAGGGGAAAGCGTCAAAATTGACAATATATCTTTCTTTAAAATTAGCTGTTTTTGCTTATATAACATTTGGGAAATATTTGGCTAAAAACCCCTCTGGTTCCTGAATCAACCTATGATTCATCATATGGTCTATGACATTTGAGTCATCCAAACCTAGATATTTACCTAAAAAATCACCAATATTTCTCAACCTATGAGAACCAACCTACAATGGGAAGAAGTCACCTGACTTCATTCATCCCAATGTACCAATTCAGCATGGAGCTTCCCCAGCTCCTGGCGCTAAAACCCTGTGGATTACACATCCCAAAACTCAGCTATCAATGTTCCACCTGGGAACCAGCTGATCAAACCTGAATCCTTAGGCATCCTTGCCTTTATTTATATATCTTTGCATTTAATGGTTTTTGCCTTAAAACCCATTAAAATGCTTCAAAACTTGAGCCAGGCGCCACTGTGGCACCCAGCAATTTTCCCAGGCAGCGCCCCAGCGCCTGAAAAATTCACTAGGTGGCGCCTTGGCGCTTCTAAACCAATAAATTTGCCAAAGCGGCGCTTTTAACCCAAAATTTGGGGGTTCACTTTTGATTAACCTTAACCAAACTTTGTGACACATTCAAGGCAATTAACCAAAATAATTAAACCCTCATTAATTATATTGCCATGTATTTATTAATTGATCTTCCCAGTTAATTAAATTGTTTTTTGAGATGCCTAGTCTCCAAGATTGATTCAGCCAATCTTGCCTTCTGTTCTTTTATTGAATATAGATACTAAGTTCTTGGGAATCTTTATCTGAAGAATTCCAACCAAACCTATCTACATAAAACAAACAGCAAAAACAGACAACTTTATATCTTGGAGTATTTGTTTGGCTAAATACTTAACAGTGACTGTTGTATGATCACACTAAGATATTTGTAACTCATACTCTATTTAAATCCCACCCCAGTGCCACCCCCTGGTGGACTTGTGGCTTACCAGTATATTATATTAATAAATCTATTCTGAATAAACATACACATTATTGGCTTTAGTTTTTATTGAACTTTTGTCTTCTTCAATCAAAATACTGAACTATGATCAATTCAGTTGCAACAGCAGTAGCAGCAGTAGGTTTGATTAACATCCTACTTATAAGGAAATCCCACAAGAAAGAATAAAGGGCTGGATGTATGTCTACACCTCATCAAGGGACCTTCCTGTCCATCCCTGATGGTGATATCTCAGAAGATTGGGCCATATACCAAGACCAACTAGTACTCACCAGTGTTTACAACTGACTCCAGCTAAGACAGTGCAATTTTAGTACCACTCTGCCTCAGTATGGTCTATCACAACACATGCTGAACTAACAGTTGAAACCCTTCACAGATGGTGAAGAAGGCACCAGCATTTTAAGTTGGCTACACTCCATTGAGACTTGCCTCCGCATTTGCTAAGTACTTGCACCCATGTGGGTTGCTGCAGCGTCAGGGAGCCTCACTTGGCCTGCTGCTGCATGGATCACCACTTGAGCCAGCCAGTAAATTGAAATTATATGGGCTGCATTCAGAGATGCTGTCAAACCCCGCTACGTCAAGAAATTATCACCAATTGTTGTGGGGACTCCTTGGCATGTGTTTAAACAAGAAGGAAGCAGCCCTGAGTATCTTGCTCCCTGGAAGCAAGCCCCTTGCTGCCCCCAGAATCTATCACTGACAGGAACATAACTCTCCTCACAATCATCATTGTCAAAACAGCAGGGTTGACCCCCAGCAAAGGTCCTCATAAGAGACCCTGTGCCACTCAAACTGACTTTCTCATCACTTGAAGCCAAATGCAGAAGTCAACTTGGGTTAATAAAGCAGGGAACAAGAAATAATGCCAGTTTTATTGTGAAAATCCACATGTTGGATGGTTTTGCAGGTGGGGCTAATGTTGGCTAAGAGAGAGTCTAGTGGCTTTTGACAGGTAGGGGCCTAGTAGGGAGCATTGGCTACTAGGGGAAGGTAAGGCCTGCCTAATAGGTAACAAGGGACTACTAGAGGCAAGTGATGAACCAGCCCAGCAGGGAATGTCAGCTGCTAGGAGCTGGTTGGTTGTCCTCACCCAGCAGGGCCGTTGGCTGCTAAGAGTGAGGAAGGTGATAGCCCAGCAGGAACTGTTGGCTTCTGTGGGCTCATTATGTGTCTCCACCCAGCAGGGACTGTTGGCTGCTTAGAATGGGGAGTGGATGACCCTGTTAGGTAACATAGGCTGTCATGGAAGGGGTGGAGCTAAGATAGCTCTATGTGCCATTATGTGCTTACAGGAGGTCTGTGAGCAAGCACTTTACTTAACGGACTGGTAGGGTGTCCTTGCCTATGTTCCATGGGAGCTTTGCAGAGGTCCCAAAGTGATCATTGGAGGTCATGAATATGCTCAGGGGTGTCACCAGGGTGGTTTCTTAAAGAAGCAGCTGCAGAACTTGATGTGATCAGGCCTCTGGGAAGTAAAGTTGATTACTTTGCAACTGAAAGCTCAGGCTTAATCACCTGAGTGAGTAAAGACAACTGCACAGACATGAGGATTATCTGTGGTTGAATGTCCCAGGTGGAGGACACTTTTAAGGGGACCAGCCAAGAGCCATTATCATTGTTGTCACAAGTGACAAACCCCTATTGATCATACTCACTTATAACTCTCAACTACGGGATTCAAACCCTGACTCCCTGTGGGCTGCCAGCCTGCAGGACCAGCCGCCTGGCTGCCCGCAGATTTTTGGGCTCAAACCAGATCAGAATTTGGCTTTGTGAAACCCTCTAAATCTGGATGAACCAAAATCATCTACATTGACACTCCCCACAGTAAAGGTTCCTGTTAGCTCAATCAATCAGCAGGCAGGCCTAGCCATAGAACCCAAAATAACTCAGGCCTTCACAGAAGGGGAAATAGAGAAACTTCCCAATAAGCACAGGCCACCCAGAGATGGCCAACCTTATGACCCAACAAGAAAATTTGAGTATTCTCAGTTTGAACCAGCCAATGAAATAACTCCCGCAATGGATGCCACCAAGGACTAGAAAACCCTGGTAAACGGTAACACCAGGGCCAGAGAAATTTATAAAAGTTTTCCCATGACAGATGGGCATACTTATACCCTGGACTGCCAGGAAGATGCCCATTGCTATTCTTGCAATAAAGTGAGATGAACCTTTGGTTCAACCAGGTTATTCCATATTTGATATTATTTCTATTTCATCTACAGTCTACCTCACGCGGTTCCGCACCTCACACCCAACAACCCCAAGAAACTGCAGACCAGCTGCCTAAGCTTTACCATCCACCAGGAGCTCCCTACAGTCTAGTACATTTCACTGAGTACCCCCCCCCCCCAACCCTGCATATTTGGAGTTCACCCTAGAGTAAATCCTAATCTACAACCCTGAGGCCAGAACTAGAGAGACCAAAACTATCTACAGGGAAGGTAACAAGATCACTAGACCTCCCCTGTTATTCCAAGACAATTACAACTACCTGCCCGCGTATTTGGTCCCAATGACTCTGCCTCTCACTCTGCAGCCCAACCGCCTGCAAGAATCTGTTGCTTCCAATGAAGCCACTTCTACTCAGATATTTGGAGTAATGTACATCACTCTTACCGGCTTGATAGATTCTATGGTACCTGCCAGCAGACCTTGGGCTCTCCTGGGCAAATCATTATCTTATATTGTAAAGTTAGCCCCAATCTTGTGGTAGGCCCTCCCTGCCAGGCCTGCAGGCTGTCTGCCCGCAAGTTCTCAGGAACCCCCCACAGGCTGGATCCCTGAAATTATGGCAATCTACTTTAAACACGGTAACCTGAGCCCCAAGATGTTGATAACTCTTGGGGCATCTTGTATGCTACTTTTATTGATTTCAGCTTACTATGCATACAAGCTAGCTACCAACCTAATTGCATCAGCAATCCAACCCTGAATCATTACAGAATCAAAAGACGCCAGGCTTGATGTTGAGAAGACCAAGACCCCAAACTTGAAGGTTCAGAACATTATAGTAAATCAGACCACAACCAAGGTGGACATGCCACAGATTGGGAAGCTCACCCTAGAAGAAGCCAGAAGAGCCATGCCAGTCCTCCATCTCCATTTTCAGGCCAATGTAAACTCATACTTCAACAACACTGAGAAAGTCCTTGGAGTGGCCTCCATGCTATCTGGCAATGCCTTGGACTGGTTTGGGAAGGCCACCACCAAGGACGTTGAGTTCTGTCTGGACTACTCCCAATTTGAGAGTGAACTGATGGCCACTGGTGACAACCAAGACAGTCGCCATCACGTCCTCATCAGTTTACTAGACATCAGACAAGGATCACACATTCTACAAGCCTATACTGCCAAATTCCTAAAACTGAAAGCCAGAACCCAACTTGAGGACAAGTTATCAGCCATCTTGTACTGCTGAGGAGCCTGCCCTGCCTTGAAGGAGCTCCTTAAGCACCACTCCCCTACGCTTGGCCTAGACAAACTACTCCTTTTGTGTAGAGGATTGAGCCTTAACCAAGAAGGCGCCCCCTCTCACACTCAGTGCACAAATCAAGCCCCAACGTTCAACAGACCAGGGATGTCCCTCAACAAATTACAACACCACTACCGTGAAGGGTTGTGTTTCTACTGCCACAAATCCGGCCATCTCACTAGGGCTTGCCCCAAAAAGACTGGTCCCACAGTTTCCTTGGCACAAATAAACACCTTCACCCAGTCTTACAAATTTATCCAAGTTAAGGCAAAAACACTCAAAATATCTCAGTCTGTTGAAGCTTTCTTTGATACTGGAGCTGAGGAGAGTTCTATTGATGCCACCCTTGCAAAGGACCTAGGACTAAAGGCCACCACTGAAGGCGTCAAAGTAATCATGAGAAACAGCTCTCACAACTTGGGGTTCAGGTGCGCAGCCAAGTTGCCATTGAAAATTGGTCAGAACACCTACCTAGTGCTCCCCATAATCCTGAAGGGACTTCCCCACCCCTTGATCCTAGGAGACTCCTGGTCCCAAAGAAACGGCACTATCCTAAATTTCCATAATCAAACAGTTGCCTTGAAGGGAGACAATTTGTGTGACGTGGTGCCATTCCAGATGGGCCCAACCCGCAAAGTACCCAACACGCTCCTAACCCTGAAAATGGAACCCAGTGTAGGGACCCTACCTGCCTCTTTAGAGAAATGGAACCACGTCTTCAGCAAGGAAGCAGCAACCCATCTCCCCAACCACTCAATCTACAACCACACCATAGACCTGTTGCCAGGAACCCAATCACATCATGGCCCCATCTACAGCTGCAACCATTGTAAACAAGTAGCCCTGAAGACATACCTAGAGGACATGACAAAAAAAGGGTTCATCCAGGTGTCAAAGGCCACTTTCTTGTCACCCATGCTGTTTGTAGGGAAGAAGGATGGCGGAATGTGTCCCTGCGTGAACTACCAGAAACTGAACAACATTTTAGCAAAGAACTGCTATCCCATTCCCAACACTTACAACCTTTATGACATACTGACTGGAGCCCAGTTGTGCTAAAAAATTGACCTGAGAGACGCCTTCAAACAGATCATAATCAAATAAGGAGACAAATACAAGACAGCTTTCAAAACCATATATGGGTTGTACAAATACCTAGTTATGCTGTTTGGCTTGTGCAACGCCCCCAGTACTTTCCAAAGGATGATCAACTCTGTCCTAGGCGAGTACCTTGACCAATTCTGTGTTGCATATTTGGACAACATTCTTATATACAGCAAGTCACACAAGGAACACCTCCAACATTTTGACTGTATACTAGAGAAACTCTCCCAGGCCAACTTACACGCCAAGCTGAAGAAGTGTGAATTCTTTCAGTCCAAAGTCAAATTCCTGGGATATGTGGTGAAGACTGGTGGGTTTGCTATGGCACAGGACAAAGTGGAAGCAGTGACAACCTGGCCAGTACCCAAATGCAGGAAATATGTGAGAAGTTTTTGAGCCTGGCAAATTATTGCAGGGATTTCATCCAAAAAATTTCTCAGATTACATTGCCCCTGACTTGTCTTTGCTCTGACAAGGTCCAGTTTGTCTGGACTGAGGAGTGCATCTCCGCGTTTGAGGCCCTGAAACTTGTGTTCACCTCTGCTCCCATCCTGGCAATGCCTGACCCATCTAAACCTTTTGTGTTGGAGATGGACGCGTCCAACTTTGCGGTGGGTGGGGTCCTTCTTCAGGAAGGAGGGGATGGTATGCTACATCCTGTAGCATATTACTCCAAGAAGATGCTACCAGCTGAAGGGAACTACCCAATATATAACAAGGATATGCTAGCTATAATGAAGACATTGAAGCATTGGCGCAGACACTTGTGCGGTGCTGAACATCTGGTAAAGGTTCTGATAGACCACAAAAACTTATTTTACTTTTTCAAACCATGTCAGCTGAACCAACGTCAAGCAAGATGGGCCTTAGAACTGGCCAACTACACCTTGACCATAGACTACAAGCCAGGTAAAGTGAACGTGGTACCAGACGCCTTGAGCAGGAGAGCCGACCTGGTTCCCTCCTCCACAGAAATCAAGGACTGCAACATCCATACATTACTAGACCCCACCAGCCTAGGGATACACCTGAATTACTTGAAGATTGCCACCAGCAAACCCAACGTAATAAGAGCCCAGAAACAAGACACATATTCAACCAAACTATTCAAAGCCCTGACAACAGACCCAGATTGCCATCACTCAAAGAATGGATACTCCCTGAAAGATGCTACCCTGCTGCTCCACAACAGAATCTACGTACCCAAAGGCCCAACCCAAACAAACATATTGATTGACCACCACAATTCAGAGATGGCCTTTCACCCTGGTAGACACAAATCCTTCTTAATTATCAAGAAGAACTACACATGGCCAGGCATGGACAAGGAAGTAGCTGCCTATACCAATGGTTGCAAAACCTGTGGAAGAACCAAGACGTGTCACTTAAAGCCAGAAGGACTACTGAGGCCTCTGGACATCCCTGCTGGACCCTGGAAGTCAGTGTCAATGAACTACATAGTAGAGTTCCCCCTTTTGAAATCCTTTGACACAATTCTAGTCATGGTTGACTGCTTCACAAAGATGGCGTACTTCCTCCCAACCACTACCCACTGCACGGCAGCTGAGACTGCCAGACACTTCCACAACCGCATCTTGACACAACACGGCACTTTGGAAGAAATCATCACTGACTGCAGACCCCAGTTCACTTCCCACTACTGGACCCAAGTGATGAAAGACCTTGGAATAAAACTTTGCGTGTCAACCTCCTACCACCCACAGACAGACAAACAAACTGAACGGGTCATCCAAATCTTGGAACAATACCTTTGATGCTACACCAACGCAGACCAAGACAACTGGGCAGAGATGTTACCCATGACGCAATATGCTAATAACAGCAAAGACTACGCATTCACAGGTATGTCCCCCTTCAATGCCAACTACGGGTTTGATTCATCATGGGACCCTAGTATTGGCAGCAAGGAACAGAATACAGAGGGACAAACCTGGATTGAAAAAATACACACCACCCAAGAAACCTGCCTAAGGAACCTGACCCGCGCTGTTAAGACCTACAAGGCGTTTGCTGACAAGAAAAGAGTTCCCGGGAAAACCCTGAGATAGGTGACAAAGATTACCTTGACTCACAGAACGTCCCCCTACACATACCAAGTAGGAAGTTAGCTCACCGCCGCTGCGGCCCTTACAAGATTACAAAGCAAATAGAAGAAGTGGCGTACAAACTAGAACTGCCACCTACTTGGAAAATCCACAATGTCTTCCACTGATCATTGCTATTCAAGAAAGAAGGAACCTCCCTTCCCCACCAGAAGATCAAGACCAGCCCCCCGCCCATCCAAGAGGGACGCACAACTGAATACAAAGTGGAGTACATTCATAGACACCGCCTCCACTTCAAGACCCCACAGTACTACGTCAAATGAGCAGGTTACCCCCCCCCAAGAAAGCACCTGGGAACCTGCCTCCAACCTACCTAATGCACATGGAGCCATACAGCAATACTTGGACAAGAGGGCTGGGAAGGAGGAGGGCAACAGGAGAGAAGGGGATGATGTCATAAGTGACAAACTCCTATTGATCATGCTCACTGATAACCCTCAACTACAGGATTCAAACCCTGACTCCCTGCGGGCCGCCTGCATATTTTTGGGCTCAAACCAAAGCAGGATCTGGCTTCGGAAAATCCTCTAAAGCTGGATGAACCAAAATCATCTATATTGACACTCCCCACAGTAAAGGTTCCTGTTAGCTCAACCAATCAGCGGGCAGGCCTAGCCATAGAACCCAAAATAACTTGGGCCTTCATGGAAGGGGAAATAGAGAAACTTCCCAATAAACGCAGGCCACCCAGAGATGACCAACCCAGTGACCCAACAAGGAAATTTGAGTATTCTCAGTTCAAACCATCCAATGGAATAACTACCGCAATGGATGCCACCAAGGACTGTAAAAACCTGGTAAACAGTAACACCCGGGCCAGAGAAATTTATAAAAGTTTTCCCATGACAGATGGGCATACTTATACCCTGGACTGCCAGGAAGATGCTCATTGTCATTCTTGCAATAAAGTGACATGAACATTTGGTTCAACCAGGTTGTTTCATATTTGATATTAGTTCTATTTTATCTACAGTCTACCTCACACAGTTCTGCACCTCACACAAACAACCCCAAGAAACCGTGGACCAGCTGCCCAAGCTTTACCGTCCACCAGGAGCTCCCTACGGTCTAGTACATTTCACTGAGTACCCCCCCCCCCAACCCTGCATATTTGGAGTTCACCCTAGAGGAAATCCTAATCTACAACCCTGAGGCCAGAACTAGAGAGACCAAAACTATCTACAGGGAAGGTAACAAGATCACTAGACCTCCCCTGTTATTCCAAGACAATTACAACTACCTGTCTGTGTATTTGGTCCCAATGACTCTGCCTCTCACTCTGCGGCCCAACTGCTTGCAAGAATCTGTTGCTTCCAATGAATCCACTTCTACTCAGATATTTGGAGTAATGTACATCACTCTTACCGGCTTGATAGACTCTATGGTACCTGCCAGCAAACCTTGGGCTCTCCTGGGCAAATTGTTATCTTATATTGTAAAGTTAGCCCCAATCTTGTGGTGGGTCCTCCCTGCCAGGCCTGCAGGCTGTCCGCCTGCAAGTTCTCAGGAACCCCCCACAGGCTGGATCCCTGACAATTTTAGACTTATTTCCTGAGTCTGAGATATTGGTATCAGGGGCTGATATTGGAACCAAGGCAGTTCATAGTAGGGTCTACAGGGAAGACTAGTAAGAGGGACTTTATGATTGCAGTGAAGACTAGTTGAGGGACTGGGAGATTTTTGTGAGGTTTAGAATCAAGATGGTTCATTGTGAGGACTGGAACTAAGATGGTTCATTGTGAGGTTTGGAGCCAAGATGGTTCATTGTGAGGATTGAAGCCTAGGTGGTTCATTGTGAAATTGGAACCTAGGTGATTTATTGTGAGGATTGGAACCTAGGTGGTTCATTGTGAGGACTGAAACCAAGATGGTTCATTGTGAGGATCAGAACTTAGATGGTTCATGATGAAGACTGGACTGATTGCTGATTGGAATGGACTTATTGCTGGCTGGAAAGGACTGATGGCTAGACTGGAAAGAACTGATGATGGATGAGAAAGGACCAGAAGCTGTTGATGAGGATAGCTGAAGGACCAGAAGATCATGGTGCAGGACTAGCTGAGGAACTGAAAGATGGCTTGGAAGGACTAGCTGGGATGAATACAGGAGCTAGGATGCTTTTTTGGGCTTTTAGGGAAAAAATACTTAGAAAGAAGCAGTTGAATAATTAATTTATGCTGCCTAAAGATATGATATGAAAAATGAAAATAATTATCATTCAAATAAAAGCTAAAGAAGAAGAAATAATTTACATGAATTAGACTGTAAATTATTAAGAGCTGATTGAGTAAGAAGGAGCTGGAAAGAGGCCGGAAACAGGACAGAGAAACTGTGAGAAAAAGGTTGGAATTTTCCAAAATGGTTAGGAAAAGCAAAAGGCAAGCAACAGGCAAGTTTGAAGTGCTGAAATATTGAGAAAATGCAGGGTGACTTAGAGAAACGTTGAAGAATTGAGGGGATAAAAATCCCCTAAGTAAAACATAGGTGAAAGTGCTTGAGTTTTGCCAGAGTTATGTGACAGGAATCACAGCAAAACTGTTTGAAACGCAGAGCAGTTGTTTATCTGGAGCAAGACGGCGCCAGGTTCAAACCATGGTCAAGAGCAGATCATTTTGGTGAACAGTTTTGCAAATACATTGTATCTAAGCATTTGATTGGATGCAGATTAAAGCCTGTTTGATCGGTTTGTTGAGGGCTTTAACTGAAGAGTCAAAGCCTAAAAATGATGGGAAGAAGCAGAAAACTCAGGGTTTCCATTGACTGAAGTAAGATACAAAGTTTAATATATTATAGAGAAAGAGCAACTGGATAGTTTAAGCTTTAAAAATCAGAGTTCTGAGAGAGACTTTGGACTGAAACAAGGAGATATAAAAAGGAAAGCTATCTGAGGATTTTCAAGGACTCACAAAGTGGATTTCAAAGGCCACAAGGACTGACCCAAGTAGATTACAAAGGTCTTAAGCATAATATAAAGGTGCAGAAGCCTAAGACTAAAGAGCTGGAGCCAGAGATAAAAAGTTTGAGCTGGAGCAGAGTGCAGGAGCCCAAGATAAAGGAGCTGGAGCCTAAGATGAGAAATCTAAAGCTCAGGATCAGAGGCTGGAACCTGAGAATAAGGAGCAGGAGTCAAAGACAAAGTAGTAGAAGTCTAATGCTGAGAAGCAGAGGTCCAAGATATGGTTGGACAACCCTCAGTATTAGCACATATCAATGATTACCTTGGCCCCTGGGCTATATATCAGAAGATTTCTAAGGGTATCTTTCTTCTGAGAGTGAATAAAAGCCCATTTCAACCCCATACATATTTTCTGAGATAACTTTTTCACATACTAGAAAATGAAGCCTCCTTCCAGCCGGTTCCTAGCTTTGACCCAGGACACACTTTGGGGACTGGTGGACAGGAACCCCACACTTATCCCCAGGGTAGCTTGATTTAGTGCTTCACTCTGTACCAGGATCAAGCTTCTCCCTGCCCAATCTAATTGATTGATTTTCACAATCTTGTTCATTCTAAAAGTTTCACCCAAACTATATAATATCCTATAACCCAAATAGAGATATTATCTAGTTTCCGATTATTTTTCTCTTGTAACTCTGCTAATATAACACAGTTACAGCTAAAATAAAACTTGGGTATTCTTCACCTCAGATGATCAAACTTTCATGCTTCCTAGTATAAATATATTCATAAGAAACCTTTAAAATATGTGCCCTCTACTTCAGATATTATAGTTCTCAGAAGCCCCCTAAGGGTCATAAAGAGTTTGAAAGACCCAGATAATATCAGTTCTAGAGCCATCTTTAGCTTCTGATGATCTGAGAGAAGGAGAATACAAAATGAAGATAACTATCCCTTACTTGCCTTATAGTTAAGGGAAAATTTTATATTTAGCTCCTCTTATTTATTTCCCTATCACCAGCTGCATTATTGTTGTAACTGTGCTGTTTCAGCAGAGTTACAAAGGGGGATATGATTGAATACTAGATAATATTCTTTATTGAGAGATAACTGTTACATTAGTTTTCAAACCTGTTGAGATAAATATATATTATTCAGTTTAGAACGCATGAACTCAGTCTAAAAATGAAATCAAAGTAGATCCAAATCTATTATAGTTTAATATAAATTCCTTGATTTTTTATTTCATTTTTAGACTGAGTTCATGTGTTCTAAACTGACTAATATATGTTTATCTCAACAGGTTTGAAAACTATTGTATATAGTTGCTGTGAATCTGAATATTGTGAACATGACTATGATCATCCCTCAATTGGATGGTTAAGGGGGTGATTTGATCCTTGTAGAGAGTCAAGCGCTGGATTGAGGTATCCATTGTGTGAGGATTGCTATCTGGTCATGTTACTAGGTTTGGAAATTTGAGTTGACTTTTGCATTTGGCTTTGGGTCACTGGGAAGTTGAATTGTGGGTCTCAAACCTGTTTAGTCAGAACCTTGTCAGAGGGTGACCCCGTTGTTTTGACATTATAAACTTGCTGAGGACCACAATTTCTCAAAATTAGAATACCTTTTTAAATTGCAAGCTTGGGCTAGATACCTCTTTTTAGAAGGAGTTTTATTAGCCTTCTTGAAAGAAATTGCTGGGCCTTCTGATTAAGCTCATCATTTGTGAGCATAGAGTGATGATTGATATATCAGGGCTTCTTAAGAGCTATTTTTCTTTGGGAGCCTCTAGGTATATGTTCAAAAAAAAATCAATGTAATGATAATCAAAAGACATCTCAAGTATATAGATAGGCTTAAGAATATATTTCTGTATGGAATTAAGATTTTTTTCTTTTAAAGAGAATAAAGGCATTTATAAAAAATTATCAAGGGAATCTTTGTGTGTTTATAGCTTTATGGAAGTATAATAGATAATAAAGGGGTAAATTTTGTATAAATAATCCATTCATTGATATAAAAATAACTTGTCTAATAAAGTATAGTGCCAAGACTTTGTCCATGGAGATTATGAGTATCAAGATTTGCATCTCAGAATTTTATTTTATTTTTGTATTTAAGTGCTTCATATCAAAATGCACATTTATCTGTATGAGGATAAATATGACTAAAAATACACTGTACATTGATTTAACTAGAATTAGTGGTCTGTTAGATTAATATATATAAGTTTATATAAGAGCTCAAGCTGGTCAACAAGTTAGCAGCAACTTGAAAATATCCATGAAGATCTCATAATTACTCAAAATAAGGTTTATTAAGTTTATAAAGCAGTAACTTGAAAGAGATTCTAAAATAGTGGAAGAAGATAGATTTGAGAGAAAGTCTAAATTTATCTGAAAAAATTAGCTGATTGCTTTATTGAAATATAATGATCTTTATATATTTTTATATTTTCATAATAGGTTAACTTTTGGTACTTCCAACTCTTAATGGCTAGTTTATCTGTTCTATATTACCAGATTCAGCTCTTGAAGTCAGGCATCTATATAAATCAGTATGATTAAGTACTCAATTATTTATATTCATTTAGTTCCTTATCTTTATTATGGATTTTCTAATTGGGATCATTTATCAATTTAAGCATAATATCGAGCAGGGTGCTCAGATGTCAGCTGTGGTAAAATCAACTTTATAAATGAAAAAGTGAGAATTAAATTGTGTCCAAGTTGACACTTTTTAAAATTTTAAACTATCTTATCACTTCAAATTAATTTTTCTTGGCTTTTTTAGTTTAGAAAATGAATAAAAAGTATTATATATGTTTATAGCAATCTTCAAGCCCAGATAAAAGTTTAAATCCGATTTTAAAATTTAAAAGTATCAACTTGGCCACAGTTTAATTCCCACTTTTCCATTCATACAGTTAATATTACCACAGGTGAGCTTAGACGGATTCTGATAATTTTACCTTAATGTGTGGCTTCATCATTCAGGTTTAGTAAAATAGTTTAACTATATAAGGATCTCCATTATCTAATTATTAGAGTTTTATCCAGATGGATATCATAACTACTTCATATGGTGAGGCTTTGTGATATAATTATTTTTAATCACAGTTGGATGGATCTCTGTCCATAATATTTGGTATCCATATAAGTATAGCTTTCCAACTTTATTCCTTTGTATTAGTAATAGATGGACAACTTTTAATTTGCTATCAATCAGAAAGTGTATCAACCAAGAACACTTACATTGTTTGATCAAGAAATAAGGCTTCTGGTTTCCAAGAGCTAAATATTTTTATTGAGAGATAGCATAGTAATTCAAGTTGAGTTTATTATATAGAAACATGGGAATACTGGCAATTTAATACTCAGATGATTTGTTTGAACCAAGGGACCATTCTATTAATGTATAAGGCTTATATTCAAAGCATTGACTGTATAATTGATCATTTTAAAGTTAATTTCAGAGATACACATTTCCAAAAGGGGTAATAAGCATTATCTATAAAAACTTGTGTGGTTAGAGAGAAATTATGGTCCATGAGGTTAATGCTGTCAAGCTAATTGAGTTCCAAAAAATCGACCTTGAATTCCCGACATGTATTTATTTCCTTTTTATTTTCTTAGGAGATGTAAATTTAATCTGGGTTTTATTTTTTATTGATATTGTGTTACTTTGCTTGAAGTTGGTAGCTGCGCTGAAAACTAAGGGTCGATGGTTCCGTTAATTCCATCTGAGATGGCCAGAATAAAGATTTTCACTCTTGGAACAGAAATTCCACTCTCGAAAGAAATATACCAGCCTTCCATCGTCGCAGTTGTGAGTGCAGGCCATGGGTCAATTTCGATCTGCTTGGCTACAGAAGCAACTGTGTTTTGTAAAAGGAGGTCCAATAAAAGAATATTTTATTTCAATTTCCACTTTTTAAAATTTTAAAATTTAATGTAATTTTCACATTGAATGTTTTACTTTTAAAATCCTGGAAAAATTAAAATTCGAGGTTTTCCATGTCCCTGGAAACCCTGTAAATAAACCTCTTTTGCTTGTGTCTTCAGGATAACATCTTAAATAATAAAAAGTTTCTGGTTGATCTTTGTCATGGATTCCGTGTTGTGCCATGCGTCAAGTTCTTATGAATTTGACAAAATCCAATATCTAGTAGTTATTTTAATATATAAATGAATTTGGACGTCAATAAAAATCAACTCAATAATGTTTAATAAATAAAAGAATAAATACAAATGTTTACTTGTGGACGGATAAGCTTCTAAACAATTTCTCGGCTATTCACCGCAACAAGGGTGCATTGGGCGAGTATTTAATATGAATAAAACAAGAAGTAATTCCACTTCTATTGGTTCATTTTATGTATATAATACCCACTTTATCTTTCTAGGGTAGCATGAGCATGCAACAGTCGCGTGATGCAGTAGGGATTCCTATTACTGTTGGGCTAGGCGGGGTAGTGGAAGAGATGAAGCTTCCGCCTAGCACAGTTTGGACTGGGAACCAGGGGGAGTTCGGGTCTAAGCATATCCTCAACCCAGCCATGTTGACGGCCTGGCCACGGAGCTGCTTCAAAAAGACAGTTTATGTCACTAAGCACACATTTTGCTTTACAGCTCACCACGTTGGGTTCTACTGGAGAAAGCCAATTGTTGTCTCCAGATCTGTCCAATGTCCGCCAAATAAGCTATGCAACATCTCGCCTAGCCTGCCTATTACTATAAAGGCACATATGTCCAAGCTATCTGATATGCACATTGTTAAATTACTTGCCAACCAAACCAAGGTATCATTTGCCCTTAATCCAGTCAACGGATTCAAGGGAATTATGAAATCTAAACCTCTTTCCTTTGCTGGCCCTGGCCACAAGCACCTTTGTGCAACCTTACTTCATATCAACATTACAGGTGAATATGAAGAGTTTTATGGTCACTATAGTAATGGCAAGAGGCTCTATTACTTGCAACAGTTTACCTTTCCACTTGCCCTCAATAGCAAGACACTTGATGCTGCCATGAGCCTCGCTGACGTAGACATACCCTCTGAATAGTTTAATGCCTTCTCAGCCATCTTATTCTGAAGTCAAAGTGCCACAATCATTCAACTTACCTTATGACACCTTAAATTCTGCAATTATCTTCTATCGGCAGATTTTTATGGATATTTCTTGTCAACTTAAATAAACCATAGCTCTCACATGTACCTTTTCCAAGAATTGAAATTAATAACGTTACCTATTTACAAACGCTCATTAAAGACACTTTGACATTGAAATCACGCAGTATAAATATTCTAAAAAAGACAAAAGTTCATTAAAAACGTTAAATTCCACCAGCTAAACATATCCCTTTCATTAATAAGACCCTAAATATGTAAACATCTATATGAAACATATGTATGTGGAGGGGAAGTAGATCCTACATTCAATTAAAAGGTTTAATTTGGAAGTTAGGATACATTAAATAGCATCCACTCAATGTAGGGCTGGATAGTTAAATCTTTAGCTTTGTGCTTCTGATCAGAGCTTCTCTGGTTCTGGCAATAAAATCACATTGGTTTTTGCCATAACTTGGCCTGAGGATGGTTTTTATTTCCGATGTTCTATCAATAGCTACAACTGGATTAATAAATGATTTTGTTTTGATAATATTTACCTAAATAAATGTAATAATTATAAGCAAAGTCAATGAAAATCACATATAAATCCGTATATTTATTTGGGTGAAAATAAGGGAGGTTATATAATAGTCTAGCTATAGATTTACAAATCTCAATAGTGGTCGCTGCACAGTTTTTCTAGTGGCATTAGCAAATTGAAAACAACATATGAGGGATGTGCGTCCACACTATTGAATAATCCAGAAGTCTGGACAACCCAAAGGGTCCTTTGCATGATACAACAATACACAATAGATTTGCTTATGAATATCTATTTTTAGAATTTTATTAGCTGACAACTGTTTTCTGCTCCACAAAACAGAATGACATTATTGTTGTTGTGCTTCAAATTAATTGAGACAGAGTTCTTTTTAAATCGGACACAATTGTGCGTACAGACAAAAGCATTATTTGAAATTGTACTTGCCATTCATCAATCTAATTTACAACCGTTTTCATATATGGGCGAGGACCCAAAACCCCTTTTGATTGTGTTCATTTTATTTAAAAATTAAGAAAAAGAAAGTCATTAGAGTTCTTTTGGTGTATTTAATATGGAGATACATTGATTTGAGTAGATTTAATTTAATTTTTAAGGCAGATATGGTTTAGCTACAGTGGCCCAAAAAAATATCCGGCCAGCAACATTTTAAAGAAAAAAAGTAAATTTCAATAAATGAAATTTGCTATAAAGAGCATGAGCAGATGCATCACGGATTTTTACACAAGTATGGTATATAAAAACGCGAAAACAAATAAATAGGAAGAAAATTTTAAAGAAATTCAAAAATATTTAATAATAAGAGCTGCGCCTTTAAGTAGATTAAAGCATATAAAATGAATATGAGACAGCACTTCTTATTCAAACTTACCTATATTATAAAATTGGGGTTAGAGAATCTTTTGCACAGAAAACATGGTTAAAACAAGAGAAATGCCTGAGTTTATTTGTGGTCAAGTTGTACAAGCTAAGGAAATGGGCTTATCCTATAGAAAGATAGCCAAGGAACTCAAGATTGGCAAAGAAACTGCCCAAGAAATTTACCTCAAGTTCCAGGAAACTAACTCAGTGAAAAATTGCCTGAGATCAGGTCGTCCTAAAAAAACTACTGCTTGAGATGATTGGTCTATTGTCAGAATAGTTAAGCAAAATTGATTTATAACTGCCACTCAAATTAAGGAGACTATCAAAAATACCTTGGAAATTGATATCTCTGAGGCCACTGTTTGCAATAGACTCCATGAACTGGAGTACTATGGTCGTGTTGCGAGAAAAAAACCTCTTATAAGTCCAAAGAATAAAGCCAAAAGATTGGCCTTTGCTTATAAGTATATTAACTATCCTGTATCCTTTTGGGAAAAGAAGATTTGGTCTGATGAGACTAAAGTTCAGCTCTGTGGATCTCAGAGACGCTAAACTGTCTATTGCAAAGCTGATGAAGCTTACAAAATTGAGTGCTTAAAACCCACTGTTAAAAATGGACGCCAGGGTGTCATGTTTTGGGGCTGTTTCACAGCCAACAAAAGAGGGGCAATCCAGCCAATCAGTGAGAAGGTAAATTCTGATGTTTTGAGAAGAATCCTTGATTGGAATCTCCATCCATTTATGAAGGATCTGCAAGAACTGGCCAGTTATATCTTCATGCAAGATAATACTCCTATCCACAAATCCAAGAAAGCCTTAAAATACTTGGATGATAAACAGATTGTTTGTTTGGATTGGCCTCCTCAAAGCCCAGATTTAAATCCCATTGAACATCTTTGGGATGGTTTCAAATCCAATTTGCCAAAAACCTCTAAACAATCCATTATGGATCTTAAATTTGGAGTGGAAAAAGCATGGGAAGAAATTCCTATGAAAACTTTAAAGAACCTAGTCCATTCTATGCCCAGAAGACTTGCTGCTGTGATTGAAGCCAAAGGTTGGCCTACAAAGTACTAAGTTCATAGTATATTCAGCTTTGAAATCTATTATTATTTTATATTAAATATTCATATTTTTGAAATCTTTTTATTTTTTCTTCCTATTTATTTATTTTTGCGTTTTTATATACCATACTTGTGTAAAAATCCGTGATGCATCTGCTCATACTTTTTATAGCAAATTTCATTTATTGAAATTTCCTTTTTTATTAAAATGTTGCTGGCTGGGTATTTTTTTGGGCCACTGTATTTGGGAATAATATTTTGGATAAACTAGCTGAAAAATGGGGACCTTGGGATTTATCTTTCTTGCTTAAGAAAGTATCAATATATATCAAGCTTCCTTGAATTTAATATCACAACCAAGCCTTGGGTTATTTTGAAACTGTTTAGAAAATCTGAAAATTCATTCTAAAAGCTTTCTTTTTGGTCTTCCCATTTAATACTGCTTTGATTCATGTTGGCCAAAATGGATGTTTGCTCACCCAAAAAGGTATGTGGATGCAATATTCATATGTTATATCTAATGCTTTAATATTAGTGGCACATATCACTTATAAGATATTAGTACATAATTCCCCCTTTAATAGCCTTGCCTATTAGAAATACTCTTTAAAAAATTTCAAGTCATGTTATCCCTTTTATACCCTTTAGAAAATGTTTTCCCATTCATACATACAATCATTTAACTCTTAGGTGCACTTGTAACAACAGTTTAAGAAGTGAAGCTAGTATATAGACTAATTTCTTGTAACTGTTCTGATTAATAAGTATCATAATATAGATTCACTTATTTGGCTAGTCCCCCAAGCTATTGATTCCTATTCACAAGTTCGAAATCCCTAACAGGTTTATCTCACTGGGTATAAAGAGTTATTTGTAGCCTCTCTTAAAGGATCTAATTTTTAGAGCAAAGCTGTATTGTTAATATCCTTAATATTTACTCCTTATAATTATATAATAAAAAATAACTGATGATAATTTAGATGACATTGATATATTTATTGAAGTGTAAGAAGACTTTTATATACCTTGTAGATATGCCACATGTTATCCATGTTGATCATATATGGTAGGTGTTTTAAATAGTATAATTCCTCTGGAGGATTAAGGGGAATATCCTAGTTAATATATTGATTGAGTCTTAGGGCCACCTTCTATTTAATAGTCAAGTTATTTTTTGGGAAATCACTTCCTAGGAGAGAGTAATTTAAGATATTGTTATGCCTCTCCTTGGGGCATATAAAGGCATGGCCTTGGGTAATTTATTGAGGGTGTCCAGAAGGCATGCTTGGTACTGGTTTTATATCATTTTATATTGATGTATGTGAATCTCTCCAGGTTTTTATTTATTTTCATAAGTGAAGTCAATAATGGTAAATCAGTTTGAGAATTTTTTATCTCATATATTTTTTGATCAGATAGGTGTTTTGGGATTTGACTTATATGCTTATTCCTGGTCCTCCTATTCCAGGTTGCAGTTTATGAAAATCATTGTTTTATACAAAAATTTCCTCACCATCTTGGAATGGCAACCACCAGAATTAACTCATTCCAAAAGTCAACTTACTGAATGTTGAAAAATTGTCAACATTCAGTAATTCAACATTATTTTAGTATTTATCTGCCAGAATCAGATATTTCCAAAACTAATATGATTTTTCATAGTGAATTATTAAGTCAAAATTGCAAAATTAAAAAGGAACAGGCATAATGCCAACTTCATTTAAATAAAGGCTTAATTTTAAGTAAAAAAAACTAATCTAATTTACTATGAAAATTTAATTTTCTTTGTGCTTTTACATTAAGGTCAACTCCAATAAGTAATATCTAGACGTCAACCCCAAATAAGAATCCATAAATTTCCTAATAAAATACACATTATTCTAAAAATAACTATTTTTATATTTTATACTACTTTTTTATTAATTATATATTAATATAATTATTGAAAAAAGACACATGTGTTACAAATGAGCCTTCTTCCTTGCCTGCTAACATATCTTACAATACACAGGGGGCTCAAAGAGATGCCCCTTGACGTATCTAACAACATGGAGCAATCAGATGGCAATGTAAAACTATGGGCACTTTCTCCTAATTAGGAGCGCTGCCAATTTGACCTGCTAATCCCTGCATAAGTATTCCTTGGCTCCAAACCTTACCTGGAACACGCCACTATGTCACCCCCTATGGCCCGGTGGCTTTCCCCACATAGTATATTAGTCATAATATTCTACAATAAACAACACCTTATTCTTATTATTCCTGTCCTTTCTATTGGGCTGTTGTCTTCCCCAACTCAAATACTGAATCCTCATTGGTTCAGTTGCAACATATGCCAGCTTTCATGGTGCTCTTTGTATTATTAAGGTATTTATTGTTATTTTAAACCTATTAGATTGATATATAGCTTATTTCCAGAAGTCTGCTTAAGCTGAAACACATATGTTAAAACTAGAGCTTATATATTTATTTATAATGTCAAATTTGTGTCAAATTGACATGTCACCTAAATTGCAACAAAGGGGTTCAGCTAAGCAAACAAAGTGATATAATTTAAGCAAGATTTAATAGAAGAGTTACTATAAAAAAAACTCTGTCATAAATACCGCCATTAACCATGTTTTAATTTTGCCTTTGTTGGGTTATTTTGAGGACAAATCTCTTTCTTTTGCTTTTGCCCTTCAAAATGAGGCTGGCTCCAAATTGGGAAATACAATTGTTCATTTTCCTGAGTCTGCGCAACTCACTTGCCCCACTCATGCCTGTGTCAAGTGATCCTACTGTCCTGGTATTGTTTTGTGGTATTGTAAACCACTATATATTATATTTCTTATTTTACAATAAAATTAAGTTCTATTCACATTTTTGTCTTTGTGTCTCCACATACTTTGGTGCTTTTCTAGCCACGTCTAGTAGATATTATTCATTCAGGGCTCAAGGTAAACGCATAGTCTTCCCTGCCATTCTAATTGAGACTTAGTATAAATTCAATCCTAAGGTTAGTATTTCCTGTTGTGACTCTGTGCCGCGCCTCAGATTATAACAAAAGTGGTGCTCACTACAGGGGCTGTAAGCCCCTTGGTTACCCCCTTTACAACTACGTTTTCAGGACTTTTGCCTCCACCTATACAAGAGCTGACTTTGCCTGAAATTACCAGTCCCCCTATTGAAGAAGACATTGCCAACCCGCATATTGTATCTACTATGCTGAACTTTGGGAGTGGTCCCTGTCTAGTGGCCTACCCTTTGGGTACCCCTGACTTGGAACAAGTCATGGCAGTAGCCCTTGGGATAGCCCGTGATGGTGTAAAGACCCAACAATTGGGAGAGTATTTTAGCAAAATAAGGTACCAAGTTGGCAACTTGGAATCCTGTGAGCGCCGTCACAATGGGGTAGACCGTCATCATCCATCTGAAGACCTTGGTGTGTATGTTATATTGTCCAAAATTACCGGCAAAATATTTAAGTACGTAATATACACAGGTGTATATAGCTACGGACTGGGTGGAGTGGGGCAACACTAGTGTGGGCCAGGAGTACTGCTTGGAGGAGTTTAGCTGTGCTGGATCCTTATAGATGTACTTGTCAGGTGATTTATTGAAAGGCACATGCTGGTGATTGTATTGGTGGCCCCTAATCCCTAGGCAGGCTGTGGTTACAGCTGAGAAGATTAAATGGTTCATCTTCTGATCCTGGGAAAGGATAGACAAAGCTTAGTGTCTTTAACTTTCTTGTAGGGTAAAGTTCTGATTGATTTATATGATACTATTGAGGGGTAATTTCACTTAATGATAGCACAAACTATCATCAAGTGAATTGGCTTTATTATATACTATCATCCTTGTGGTGGCATGAATAGAGTAAAACACTGGACAGGGAATCCCAAACACTTGGTGTTGTCTGGAATTCAAATTTGGGAGGGGAATTGGGAGTGGTGTGCAGGAAATAAATTGTTACTTCTGGGCTTGCATTGTCTTGATGTATCATTGGATGTTTTCATGCATCCAATTTTGGATTCTGCAGTTAATGCAGGAGTGGGTGGGTTAAGCAGCTTGTCAGCCCCTCCCAAATTTGGGCAGCAGTTCCCCCTCTATTTGGGTTTGGAAAAATTACCTTTTTGGGTTTCCCCATTCAGCGGCCTGGGCAAGGGACTGGCTGGCAGGGGCTGGCTGGCGGTTGGGTGTGCGGCCTGCAGACAGCCAGGGGCCAGCTGTGCGGCCTGCAGGTGGGGTATAAAACCTGTCCAAATTAAAAAAATTATTTTTAATTTCTGTTTCCTGGCCTCAACTTTTTGCAGCAGTTTCCCCAATAAGGGGGACCTACTGCCATTTTTTATTTTGTTTATTAAGTTTGATTGTGCACAAAATATTGTCCTGAACCAAAGTGTTGTCAGGAATATTCCTGACAGATGGGGCCATCCCTTGCTTCCAGCTTCAGTTCAATTGGGCAGAATACTACAAACTGATTGTAGCACCACAATTTCCCCAGCATCTCCTCTTGATGGCTGGATCTGCTGAACATCTATTGTCCTCCTTTGTACAACCCACCTTAGCCCATCATCATATGGTATTAGGACTTCATGTTCAGGAAATTTTGTTGTTACAAGCCGCCGTCACCCATCACTGGGATCAGTTTGCGGCCTACCAGCAGTGGATTCATTCCCTGTTTTCCTTAGTATCCAACAATCAGCGCAACTCTGTCACCTCCCAGTCTTGTTTGGTCACTTTCATCAAAAGAATGTGTCAATTCATCCCCAAGTATATCAGAGAGTGCCTTCATGAGTTCCACCAACTGGAACAGCCCTGGTGTGCCCAAGTAGACTCTACTATAAACACCTATCTCACTGACTTTGAACAACTTGTGCAACAAATTGACAAGTTCAGTGCTTATTCCTTCAACCAATTACAGCAAGTAGTGGTCCATGCTGCAAAGGGCCTCCACAAAATTGGTGAGGACTTTGATAAAGAAAGGGCTGCTACCGCCGCTACCATTGCCAAACTCCAGACTCAAGTAAATGAACTACCTGACTCCAAAGTAGATTCCCCGCCTTCTCCTCCATCCAATGAGCTAGCAGATAGAGAAAAGAGGCTCTGGGATGCCATTTGAGATTTAAGAGCATCTACCTGCAGTCAGAATTGCCCTCCCAAAGCCCCTTAGCCTGATCCTCAAGTTCTTGCTCTGACAACTCAGGTTGCTGACTTGCAACAAATGGTTGCTACTTTGCATGAGGCAATGGTGTCTGTAGTTAGTCCACCTGAAGTTGTGGACAAAGATGGTTGTTACCCTGGCTTGTCAGGAGCCCCCTGCATCCATTGTGCTAGAGAGTTGATAGCTCTAGCCAATGAAGTGGACCTCCTGAAGCAAGATCACTCTGAGTTTGATAAAGATGTACAAGAACTAAGTGAAGTGGTAAAAACAGTAAATGACAGGTTTGCCCCTTGCCTTTTGGTGGGCCCAACTCTTAATTCCCAACTGGCTGAACTTTCTGCGGTAGTAACTATACAGGGTCAGCGCCTGGATGTTACTGATCAGCAGACTGCCCTCACTAATAATACAGGCACCTGCACTGCTGACACCTTGACTACCCTCAAAGATAGTATTTGTCAGCTGTGAGCCAGGCAGCCCCCCACCGAGTCAGAGGCAGAATTCTCCCCACACATAAACTTACTCAATAGTACAATGGTGGCCCAACTCCAGAAGCACATTTCAAGCCTACTTTTAAGAAAGTTTTTGGTCCCAGAACCTCAACCATTGCAGCTTTCCTAACTATCTATGAAACTGCCATGAGAAGAGCCTTGTATGAAGTCAAGAAATAACACATCCTGACCTGTCTACACCTACTTATCAAGAGGTAGTTGTACCAGAGCTGCCCATCATTGAAACCTGGGAAGATATGAAGCAGCTTCTGATTGAAGAGTTTGGGGGTGACCTTAGTTTGGAGGTGAAGAAGGACGCCTTCATGCACATTGCCTTCAAACCAAAGAAGACCTTAGCTGAATTTGCAGATAGATTCTGCCTGGAAGGACAACAACTGATCACAAGCTGCCAGTTGACCGCACATGAAGCATACATGGCTTGCGCTCAAGCCCTCAAGGTTAATCAGCTCCTGTGTCTTCACTTCAAAGTCCATAAAGTCATGCTTTCTTCCATGAAGAGCATAAAAACACTTTTTCAGGATATGCACCTTATCCATTCTGGGGAAGTTGGGCAGGAGAATTGTGCTGCTTTTATCTCTGGTTTGTCTTCACATGAGCTGTGTATCCTTATCATGAACTTGCAGAATTCTCTTCAACAACAGGGTTGCTGTAACTGTGGAAAAATAGTTCATCATTCCTGGGTCTGCACTAACCCTTGAGTTGAAGGAGCTGATCCCAAAGAACAGGCGGAAAAAGAACAGTCAACCTAGAGGCAGAGACACTCTCAGTTGACAATTCTTCCCAGTCTCCTCCAGTTCTCCCCTCCATTGATAACTCTGAGCCTGCTGACTATGAGGTTCCTCTCATTATGTTGCCATTCCTTGACATATCTGATGACTCTGAAATGGAGAATTCTGATGTAGAAAATCCTGATGCCTATGGGTACTCCAACCTGGCTGTCCTGGAAACTATTGCAGTCCCTTATAAGCTACGTTCTGTGAAGACTACTACAACTGCCAAGCCTCTGCCTGAAGCCAAGGAGGATTTCTCTCACTCTTACCTCACCCAAGCCAAGAGATCTCCTGTGCTTGTCAAGTCTTCTGAAGAAGCTGCTGAGGTTGTGACGCTGTGTTCAAAAATTTCTCTGTCTTGCTCCCTCTCCAGACAGTCTATAAGGAGTTCCTGGGCCTCAGATACATGATTCAAAAGTGGGACAAAGAACTAATAGAAGCCCAAGACATTCTGGCTGTCCTCTCTCTCTTTGGTTGCATCACCACTTGTGTTGAAATATCCATCCAAAAGGTGAAAATTAAGGAGCTTATTCTGCTCTGATCATGCAATTTGGCAAGCTTCTCTTAGCTACGCCTGCTGTTGTCCTAGAGAACAAGAGTTATGACCTCTTATATGGTACTCAATTCCTTAGGGAATACAATGGGATCATCAACTTAAAGGATGGCTACCTCTCTATCTTAGAGTACAAGGTCTCTTTGATCTTTGAAGAGCCAGTTAAAGTTCCCGGGAAACATCTCAAGACATGTGCCTTGAAATATCCCTCTGGTGTTTTCACTTTAAAATACTGTACCCATTCCTCCAACATGAAGTGCCCTCCTATGGCTTGCCCCGCGTAAGAAGGGATTCCTCTCTTGGCCACTTCTGCTGTGACTATTCCGCCTGGGTTTCAAACTATCCTAGACTCCCAAATATTGTATGAGCTGCCCAAGTGTACGTTCCTAGAGTTGTACTCTCCTTCCTTGCTAGGGCGCAACAAACCCTATCTCTGCCCAGGAATCTTGGATGTCTCTCATAAAGACCCTGTTCAACAGCTGTGACATGCTTGATGCAAAAAGCATCTAAAAGCACAGCAATATATCACAACAGAGGTAATCAATTAAAAACTTTATGCCACAATTAAGTGGAACCAACACCGCAGTTTATACCCTGATTCTAATTTCTTATGTTGACTATAAAAGATCATATCCTTCACAAATAAAGACTACCTTTTTGGTTTCCAGAATTCTTTAATACTTTGAAGTTTATTTGGAACATTACAACCCACTACACTTGACAATCAATTCAAAGAAGTAGATACCTGTTCAAAGTTATTTTATGGTGATCTTGATTGTGAACTAACCTGGTATAGACAATTACATGTTTGATGGACAACAACAATATGACAGAAAACTTGACTCTTGCTACAATGGCAGATTTTGGACAAGTGATGAATAGCCAGAAACTGGCAATCTTCAAAGTGGATGTGTTTAACAAATGGTTGCATGTGTACAAGAATTTTTGCAAGAAGTATAAGGTTGACAGCAATGGTTGCTTGGCTGACGTTGGATTTTATCTGGGGGTATGGTGGGGGAATGGCACAACAGCCAGTCCTTTTCCTTGTGGGAGGAGTGGAAGATTGCAGCCAGGGAACAGTTTGATAATTTTGAAGGAGATTATTTGGATCAGTTGGCTGCCATTTGCATGTTTGACTTTGACTCTATTCAAGAGTTTTTAACTAAATTCTGCACTGTGGCCTACAAAGCTGCCAAGGAGCAGACAGAGTTTCTAAGCGGGAATGCCAAAGACGCTGTGGAGGCATCCTTCTCTAAACAATGTGTCAAGTTCTTGGCTCAGGCTTTCACCCCCGCCTATGGTTGTCTTGTTTGCTTAGAAAAATATGCCAACTTGGAAACAGCCTTTGTTGGCATCATGGCCCAGTACAAGGCAGCGGTTGAAAATGAACTTGACAAAGAGGCAAAAAACAACACAGAGTGGAACCTGTATGTCAAGAAAAAAGAAAACCCAGTTGTGGAAAATAAAGTCTCAGAGGAAGTAGTTGAATACGTTAAGGCTTTCCTGGCCCAGAATGTGGCACCTGAACGTTGTGGTCCACCCATCTCTTACAACTGCGGAACACAAGGACACATCTTGGTTTACTGTACTCAAACCTGTACAGAATGCAGAAAATTCTACCCTGGGACAAAATGTCCAGTTTTCCAGGAACACATTAATTGAAAGCTCAAGATCCAACGTGGACAAAACTCAACAGCCCTCAACCAAATGATGCTTGAACTCATGGCAGTGGAGAAACATCCACTTACCCCACCCACCCAGGGCGGCCATAAAGTTATAAAAAAATAACTAGTTGGCCCCTGACAACACTATTCTTGAGACACTGCAAATATGACCTTCCCATAATGTGATCCACCCAAGACAACCACACCAGCCAAATTATATCCTAACCCTAGCAGACATTGCCCCCCGCCACATACACCAAAGCAGTAGCAAAGTGTATGAATATTAGCCATAAATCTTATAATGAGCCCAAATGCAACCAGTTTGTAGAACCCTTGCCTACTAGAGCACCAAGCCCCATCAAAAAATCTACTTGCAAACGAGCACCTTCTCCTGACTTGGTACTAACTGAACACCAGAGCAAGACATCACATGTGTCTCCAGCAATGGAAAAATCACCTGTACTTACCCCTATTGAAGATTAAGTCTTAAGTGAATCTGAAGTTTCACCCATTACTAGACATATGCTTCTGGAACTGACAGAAGTCACCCCTGAGCCTGCCTATGCCCATGAACACAAATCAAAGCCTGATACCCAGCCTAAGCCTAAGGACAAGCAACGCAAAGTAAACATTCCTATGGATATTTTAGACGCAAAGGTACGGGAAATACTAGCCCAGGTATCCTTGGAAGAAGACTTACCACACAACACACCCAATGTGGAACGGTACATGGGGTTGTTCTCACTGCCCAAGGAGAATAAGGTGGAGGTCAAAACTGTTGAGGATATACCAAAAAACCACAAATCAGCCAAAGATCCATTGTCATCACTTATATGTTCTGTACCAGAAGATAATCCTCCTATGGAGACCAAGGAAGACTGGATACGTCAAGACACACCCGCCAAAGTTGAGGAAGTTAAAATCCTTCAAGATTTGATAGCAGACAATGAAAAACCTATCTGCCTTCCAAAGAATGGTTCAAGCATGCATAAGCTTGTTGAAGTTATAAACACTGCCAAGAAATTGTTGAAAGAAACAAAGATCAAGATGACTTGGGCTCAATTATGTAAATATTGTCCCCAGTTTCAATCAGCGTTAAAACAGGCCGTGTCTGATACATTCACAAGGAAAAAACTGGAACAACTCCTCATCAACGTGAGCCCCTCCAGAACCCTAGGCACAGTTGATGGTGTACCTATCACCATTATCTTAGATGACAGGTTGTATACAAATATTGTGACTAAGAGGTTCCTTTACCACTTGGGGATCACCAACATTGCCCCTAGTACGGCCCAGTACATCTTGGCAGATGGACGCCAAGAGCCCTGTATTAGCACAGTCCAGGGGGCTCTAAGTGCAAACTGATGGAGTTAGTTTGATTATTGACGCAACAGTATTTGACCACTGCCAGTTTAACATGCTCATAGGGCAAAAAATGAAGTATTTTTGTATCACTACCCATTATGAAACTGACTTATGGACTATTTGTTGTAGAGGACAATGTGCGGAACTGGACGTGTCCTACTCAAAGGAAGTGGGCTTCATGTGTCCTATTTTCAATTCAGACCCATTTGGGGAAGCTTACCTGTGCACAACAATGACAGATAATATGGATAGAAACAAGGCACTTACACTGGACCAAACACAACAGCTCCATTCCTTACTTGACAGATTTAATGAGTGTATTGTTGATTATCTGAATCAACTGCCTCTGGCCAAATAATTTGAACACAAGATTGTAATCAAGGATGTGGAACCCATTGCTGGGCAGCCCTACCTGATTCTGCATTCTCAGGAGAAATTTTTCAGAGAGGAAATTGCTTGCATGTTAAAGTTGGGTTTAATTGTGCCAAGCACATCCCCCTGGGCATCCCCTATAGTTGTGGTTCCTAAGAAGAACAAGAAGATGAGATTATGTGTGAATTACATTCCACTCAATGTAGTTACTTTGAGCGCACAGTACCTGCTTCTACAAATCTCTGATATCTTGGCTCAATTCCATGGATCAGCATGGTTTTCTAATATCAATCTGTTCTTGGGGTATCACCAAATTTCTATGAAACCTGCAGACCAAACCAAGACCACCTTTATTACCAAGTTTGGACAGTTTGAGTACACAAGAATTTTGTTTGGTCTAACTGGCGCCCCCCCCCCACACCTTCCAGAGGTGTATGAATAAGGTTTATAGGGATTGTTAAATAGATTTGTATTGGTATACTTAGATGATATCACAGTATATAGTCACACTTTTGATGAACACATGGTACATCTTAAAAAAGTATTTGACAGAATCAAGGAATACAATCTTGTAGTCAACACAGAAAAAAGCATCCTGGAAGTAAAAGATCTACATTTGCTGGGACATATTGTGAACAAGGAAGGACAAAACCAGATCCAGCCAAAATGGAGGTTATCGTGAAATGGCCTGACCTGCGCAGTGTATTGGCAGTACAGTCATTTCTGGGAACAGTTAGGTACTACCAAAACTTCATACCCAACTATGGATTAGTTGTAGCACCTCTATATGAGCTTAAAGGAAGGAAGAAGAAGAACTACACTTGGAAAAAGGAACACCAAGTAGCATTTTACCACGTGAAGAAAGCACTGACCTCTGAAACCTCACTAGTACATCCAGACTTTGAAAAAGACTTCCACATATTCACAGATGCTTGTGACATAGCCACTGGAGCCGTTCTTAGTCAGCTACACAATAACTTCATGCAACCAATTGAGTTCATGGGAAAGAAACTCACACCCACTGAACAGAGATACTGCATTTACGACAAGGAAGTACTGGCAGTCCTTCACACTTTGAGAAAGTTTTGGTACTATGTGATGGGGTACTCAACAACAATACATACAGACAACACCGCAGTAAAATATATAGCCAGAAACCTAAACACTAACAGGCAAAGACTGTGCTGGCTGATTGAGTTGATGGAGTACAATGCAAAAATTGTACATATTGAAGGGGAAAAGAACAGAGTAGCGGATGGAATCTCACGCCAGTATTGCCTCCTGGTAGACCCAAGCAACATCTTTGAGCCCAAGATCAATCAGGTCTACAAGTTTCTAGGGGACTTGGTACTACCAAAAGCCATATACTTCAAAAAATTCCTCCAGTTTACCAAAAGATTCACAGTTATTGAAGGAAAGCTGTACTTAAAGCAAAATGGAAGCCTGAGATGGGTACCCCACCCACTGGAAAGATTTAGAGCCATGGAGGAAGCCCACAACATGAGTGGCCACTATGAACAACAAGCAACCCTGATACAAATCCGCCCCACCTGCTGGTGGCCAGAATTAACCACTAACGTTATTGACTACTGCAAGAACTGTGAGGCTTGCACTATGTTCAATAAAAAATGGGCCATATCAAACCCATCAATCCCATCACAGTTAACAATATATTTGAAATGTGGGGCTTGGACTTTGTTGGACCCCTACCTCCCTCACACATGGGCAACAAATACATTCTAGTAGCCACTGAGTACTTTTTAAGATGACCAGTATCTAAAGCGATACCTTATGCCACCGCTGCCACAAAGTTCCTATATGAAGAGATATTCACCATATATGAGCCCACATCTACAATCTTGAAAGACCAAGGCTCACATTTTAGAAACAAGTTCATGAGACAACTCATGCAATATGTCTCCATCATCCATCAATTTGCAACAGCATATAACCCACAGTGCAACAGGTTGACCAAACGGTTCAACAAAACTCTGATGGAGAGTTTGGAGAAGAGCTGCCATCAACACCCTGGGGACTGGGACACAATAATGCCAGATCCCTGTGGAACTATTGATCTAAGGTTCATACTACCACAAAACAAATATCCTATGAATTTCTCTTTGGATTAAAGATCAACCAAGCTCAGGTCAACATTCTGGAAGACCACCAAAACAACAAGAAATATGGCCTCACTGTCCACCAACAGAATAGAGAGGCGCTTTATCAGAGAGCATTAGACATTACTACACAACAAGCCAACCTAAAGTTTTGACTCCTGTCATTCCAATTAGGCAATACTGTACTACTCTTCAAAATCTCCCTCCAGAACTCCCAATCCAAGAAATTTGTTCATAAATGGAAGGGTCCCTACACCATTGTAGGAGTCAAACCTTATTACAACTACTGCATCATGGATCAAAAAGAAAAAGAGCTCAAGAGCCCTGCTAAAGGTTGAAGACTCAAAAAATGCCCCAGATTTATTCACAAGGGGAAATGTGACATGCTTGATGCAACAAGCATCTAAAAGCACAGCAATATATCACAACAGAGGTAACCAATTAACAACTTTATGCCACAATTAAGTGGAATCAACACCACAGTTTATGCCCTGATTCTAATTTCTGATGCCAACCATAAAAGGACACATCCTTCACAAATAAAGACTACCTTTTTGATTTCCAGAATTCTTTAATACTTTGAAGTTTATTTGGAACATTACAACTGACTACACTTTACAATCAATTCAAAGAAGTAGATACCTGTTCAAAGGTATTTTACTTCTAATTGCCAACTTGACTGCCCTCCCCATACATGTGTCTAGAGGGCAGGTTGTTGGCTATGGCAAGCTATTGAATGCTCCTGACGTCCTATCTCTCCATCCCTTTGGTATGTTCCAGGACTTTAACTTACCTGAGGATGAGCCACAAGTCCTACCATTGTTCACCGCCCAAAACTTTCCACAGCTATCTCTGGTTCAACAGAAAGTGCTGCTTGACCTAATGGACCAGTTTTTGGATATCTTTGCTAAGGATAGCACGGATTATGGGTTAGCCAAAGGCATCATTCACCAGATTGCTACCGGTGATGCTCCCCCTTTTGTACTAAACCCTACTGCCACAGTCAAGTAGAAGATAATCAGGTGTCTAAAGAGCTTAAGCAACTTTTAGATGCTGGACTGATTGCTCCTTCCCAAATTACATGGGCTTCCCCCTTGCTCATACTGAAGAAGAAGGATGGAAGTCATCATATTGTGATGAACTACCAACACTTGAATTCCCTAACCAAAAAGGATTCCTACCCCTTACCACGTATTGATGATGCTCTCTGCTGCCTTGGGGGCTCCAAGTTCTTCTCTGCTATGGATCTAACTTCTGAATACTGGCAAGTTGACCTCTCTCCTAAAGATAGACAGAAGGCTGCGCTCATCACTTTGGAAGGATTGTTTGAGCCCACTCAAATGCTGCAAGGACTCTGCAATGCCCCAGCTACCTTCCTACAAGCCATGGATTCCATTCTCTGTGATCTGAAGCTCTTGTGTGCTTTAGTGTACTTAGATGATATAACTGTCTTCAGCGCCACCTTCACTGATCACCTGGCCCATCTTAAGGAGGTGTTCATAAATAATTGTGAATCTGGACTTAAGTTAAAGCCATCTAAGTGTGCTTTCTTCAAAGAACGCCTTGAATTCTTGGGCCATGAGGTGACTCAGACAGGAATCTGCCTCATGACTAAGAAAGTTGAAGCCATTGACAAAACACTTCCGCCCACCAACCTTCAAGAAGTCCAAGTCTTTCTGGACATGATGGGATACTATAGACAGTTTATTCCTGATTTTCCTGACATTAGTGAACCCTTGGTCCAGCTGTTGTGTAATGTCCCTTTTGAATGGACCACCAGTCAACAACAAGCCTTTGAAACCCTCAAGCAAAAACTCAAAGAGGCTCTCATCTTAGTATATCTTGACTACAATAAGGAATTCATCTTATATACTGATGCTAGTGACCTGGCTATTGGGGCTATCTTGGCTTGACTGGATGATGAGGGTGTGGATCACCCTGTGGCTTATACCTCTTGTGTCATGAATAAACATGAAAATAATTACAGTGTAACTGAGAAAGAGTGCCTCACTGTGCTGCATGCTGTCAAGCAGCTCTGCCATTACGTGTATGGCACCCATTTCACTGTGGTTACTGACCACGCTTTGCTCAAATGGTTACAACAACTCAAGGAACCAGAAGGACAACTAGCTAGATGAGCTCTCTGCCTGCAAGGGTGCAACTTCACTGTGCTACATTGCCCTGTGATTCAACATCAGAATGCTGATGGACTGTCCATAATGCCCATCCTTGCTCTACACCCTGCTGAAGCTGACTGGTTGTATGAACTAATTAGATACCCTTTGTCATGAGAGAGCAAGACAGAGAAAGTTTGAGTCTCCCTTTCTAAGCTATCTGAAGACACCCTCATTTGTGACAATCAACTTTTTAAGAAGGTACAAGACCACTACTTGCCCTATGTAAGGCCTAATCTTTGCCTTTTGTTAGTGCTGCAAGCCCATAAGGAGACAGGACACAGAGGTGTTGCCAAGACCCATGCCTGGCTCCAGAAGAATTATTTCTGGGAAATTCTTTGCTTGCTGATCCCAGATGTTATTTCTAGTTACCATGATTATCATCTCCAACGTCCTAAAGCCGCCGCTCATGAGTTCAAGCTAGTCCCCCCTCAAAACGCCTTTCACACTGTCAGTATTGACACTGTAGGGCCTCTCCCCCTGCTCCCGCTCTGGTTGCTGCTTTATCTTAATTGCTGTTGATAATTTTAGCAAGTGGTTAGAAGCTTGTCCTACTAAAGACATCACTGCCAAGACTACTGCTGCCTTTTCTGCTGCAAGATGTATTCTTCTGCCATGGTTGCCCTCAGGTGTTGTTGGCTGACAATGGGAATAACTTCAACGCCAAGTTGGTGACCTCAGTGGTTGAAGCCTTGGGGTCTCATCAGTCTTTCTCTGCCCTCTATAATTTTTCCATCAATAGAGCAGTTGAGCGCGCAAACTCAACTCTGGTTTCTATCATGAGGAAGCTTACTTACTCTGACGCCGCCAACTGGGATCTATACTTGCCTGCTGCTCTCTTTGCCTATTGCCTTAGCAAGCATTGTGTCACCGGGTACTCCCCTTTTGCTATGATATATGGTTGTGAAGCCATACCCTGTTGCTCCTGGGGGCCCCCTATTCTCCTCCAATAAGGCCATGAACCCTGATGAGCACATCAAAGATCTAGTCAACCAAATCATTGATATCCAGGCTTTTGCCTACCAGTCCGCCTATAAGACCAAACTGCTGGAGCTCTTCCCTGACAATGCCAGGGGATCCCCCCTTCCTGAGTTTGTCATTGGAGACCATGTTCTATATTATCAACACAGAGTAGGAGGACAAGCTCATAAGCTAGACTTGTTATGGATTGGGCCCTTAGAAGTGATCTTTAAGCAAGGATTGAAGTATACAGTAAAGCTCCTCTCTAGTGGTCAACCTTTTGCTTGCATGCATGCTAAGTTCCTCCGCAAGTATCACCCCCTAAGGCCAATCTAGAGGGGGCAATGTCGTGAATGCTGCCATTCACCATGTTTTGATTTTGTCTTTGTTGGGTTATTTTGTGGACAAATCTCTTTCTTTTGCTTTTGCCCTTTGAAATGAGGCTGGCTCTGAATTAGGAAATACAATTGTTCAGTTTCCTGATCCTGCGCAACTCACTTGCCCCACTCATGCTTGTGGCAAGTGATCCTACCGTCCTGATAATGTTTTGTGGTATTTTCTACCGCTATATATTTCATTTCCTATTCTCCAATAAAATTAACTTCTATTCACATTTTTTTCTTTGTGTCTCCACATACTTTGGCGCCTCTCTAGCCACGTCTAGTAGATATTATTCATTCAGGGCCACAAGGTAAACACATAGCCTTCCCTGCCATTCTAACTGAGACTTGGTACAAATCCAATCCTAAGGTTAGGATTTCCCGTTGTGACTCTGTGCCGCGCCTCAGATCATGACAAATGCTGACTGCTCCATGTTGACACCTTCAGTGGTTTATTACTAAATCACTGTTGCTTAAAAAAGCACACATGCAATGGTATGATAATTCAGATCAAAGTACCCAGGGCTGTACTTTAGACTTCCTTCTACAATCCCTATTATTTATTTTTCATAAGTTAAATATGCAAAGCTTTAATTTTTTAAAACTAAAAAATAATCAATTTTGGCCTTAAAAAACCAGCTCCTGAAAATCTTAACTAAGCTTTATAAGTTATTTACATAGTGTTTTTCTGGTTTTATGCTGACAGTCAAAATTAAAGCGTTTTTTATGCTGACAAACTAAATCAACTTTTTTTGACTATTATGACTACCATAATGTTGACTTTTTATTTAAACATGGTTTTTTCTATTCTTTGCTAATAACTAGCTCAAAAATCACTTTCTGTATTTTTATAAACTATTTAATTAATAATAAAAAAACAAAACAAGTGATTATATTTAAGTTTATTTATGTTTCACATTATTATTCTTACTTTATGAACTCTATTCTAATTATTGTAGAAAAAATCTTCCAATAAGCCAAAAAACCCAAGTCAACCAAGAAAGTGCACAAAGCCCCTGGAAAGGCCCAAAGTCCCTACCCTAACAAAAACTGGCCAAAGAGCACTCAAAGAAACAGAATACAAAGAATAAGACCCCAGACTCTGGAAGTGAAGAGCCCTGCCCTGACCCCTCCTCTTCTCCAAGCTGCTAACAATCAGAAGTAGATTAGGTTCCACTAAACAAGCAAGGAAGAAAGAAGATACCCAAGAGTCCAGAACCCCAGCCAAGCCCAGATGAACCAAGATCAAAGGAGTTAAGCTCATCCCAGTCCAAGAAGTACAAGAATCCAACTCCAGATAATTTCCCTCCATCACCCAAGGAATCTGCACCTTCATCCTCCTTGTAAAGTATCAATAAAGAAGATCCTAATTATTAACTGTCTGACTACCATCAAGCACTAATTAGCCCATGGAATCCCCTCAAGGTTCACAACATATGTAATTTCAAAGGATAGTTTAAGCTCCCAAAGAAGTTTCCTTGGTTTTTTCCTTTAATGTCTTTCAAAGGGGGTGCAAGTATAGTCTTTGATAGCTATGTTCTCAATTGCAACAATCAGAAGAGAGCAGGAAGAAGCAAGCATTATGTATGTGAAGATAGAAGCTGCACTGTCAGGATTAACACAGAAGTATGGGATAAAGTCACTAGTGAAAAAGGAGAGCACACATGTGATTCTCCAATCAATATTGTTGAAAAGCTTCTAAAGTGGTACCTCTATCAAATTATTCCAGTCTCCAAAGACATCAAGGCTTCTGATCTGGTAGTCAAGGTCACCACACATCTAAATAATAGAACCTAAAGCTCATCCCTGACTGCAATCAGTTAGTAGAGTACATATGTGACAAACGCTGTGATCTATTCCCTCATAAGAAATCTGCCATGGTCCATGGAGAGTTAGTCTTGAAAGAGGAGTTAAAGATGTTCAATGGTGAAGAAGTGTTCCTTTTACATGATTATGGGCCTACATCAGAGGCAAAAATTATATACTATGCTACACAACAGAGCCTGGAGCAGTTAAGAGATTCAGAGACCTGGTTATGTGATGGTACTTTTGCAGTATTCCCCGCCTTTTTTACCAACTATGGGCTGTACATTCCCATATTGAAGGCAAGGTGCTCCCATTTGCCTACTTTTTGCTTCCTGGGGCAACAGAAGAGATCTACACAAGGGCCTTTAAAATTCTTCAGGGGGGCATCAATACCCCACCCATTAGTAAAAAGAGTCCCCCTGTCCATAACACTAAAGCTGATCCAGATGATGATGAAAAGGATGAAGCCACCCTTGCTGCAAAACAAGAAGCTCATGATAGAGAACTTGACCCCTCAACTATAATCATGGACTATGAAACTTCCCAGTATAACACTTTTGTAAATACCTTTGATAGAGAGGTCCAGGGTTTTTTATTATTGGCAGGCTGTCAACAGGCAACTAAAGGGTCTACCTGAGCTCAGCAAGCTCCATCATCTAGATACATCAGGAAAGTGCAGGTTTATAATTCTTCAAGTTTGTATCACTAGCTTTTGAAAACTGGAGCATACTGGGCAAGCCTTTGATCTCCTATGCCAGGATTTATATGCCAATAAGCATGAGGATGTCTTCTACCCTTTCATTTAATATTATAAGCCACAGTGGATTGGACGTAAGGTCACTAAGTGCCAGAGCAAGCCCAGAGCCAAAACCAACTGGAACTACTACCAGGCAGTTATTAAGGATCAGAGGAAAATAAATTCGTCATTGGAAGGCTGGCATAAGCATATCAAGTCCTCCTTTGGAATCAAGCCCAGATACAGCACCTTTTATGAGCACCTCAAAGTCCAACAGGGTAAGACTGTTGCATCCATCAGAGATATTAAGAACCACCCATCCAAGAAGAAGAGAACCACCAAAGAAAAACAATATCAATAGAAGATCAAGGACGTTGTTAAGGCCAAATATAAGATAGGACACGCCATTTCAAAAAGGGCATCTCAAAAAACGCCATCTCAGATTTAATCTGAGATGGCGTTTTTTGCATTAGTGGTTTTGAATCACAAAAAAACAATAAAATAGTTAAAATTTACATATATC